>CM037880.1:222819838-223044366 GCA_021292165.1 Shinisaurus crocodilurus | reverse complement strand
TTCCAGAATACATATTTAAATATGTATTTTCTCTCGAAATATAAATCTAAATGCATAGTTTGATATACTTAACTGAGAACTGTGTCACAACAGTCAGAGGTGCGAAATCCAGTGGAATGCTAAGTTCTGATCCACACGTTAGTCTGAGAGGTGCAGATCCAGTCATTTTGTCTAGGGATTTGCAAAGATCAAATTCCTCAAATATCCCTAAAACATGCTGACCTCCATCAAAGTCTGGTAAAAGAAAGCAGAACTGATGGAAGGTTTTTTAATCTATTTCCCTATACTGAAGGATTATTGGGTATGTCCAGCTAAGACAACAGACTTTGTCAATTTCTGAGCATATCCGCGTTTCACTCACTGCAGAGTTCTAGGTTCTGGTCTCCTACTAAGAACGACTTGGGTTAGATTTAAGGTTCTTGAGGCTCCAGCCTAAACCTTGGCCGTTTTTCCAAGTAACATTTGCTCAGTAAAACTTCTCCTTGTGGGGGGATTTACTGTCATAATTAATAGGTTATGATTAGGTCAATAACTTTCATCAACCCGGCCAGGAGAGAACCTATTAATGAAACTGTAAAACAACATAAACTCTGTGATGAAGATAGGAGGGTGGATTTACAACTTCCCAGAAACCCTAATAACTAATGCGACAATTTACAGGAAGTAAAATGAACCAGGCCCCCATAAAACACAACCAAAATTATGCCCCACTCTCCAAACAAGACAAATTGAAAACGTTTAAGTGAATTCCTCAACCCCTAGAAAAGAGAGAACCTGTGAAGGGAGGAAAAGTTTGGTGTCTTGGTTTTATGGATGGCGGGGGGGAAGAAGATACAGGTGTGTGTGTGTGTGTGTTGTATATGTCTGTCTCTATATGAAACTTTCACACAAATTCCAGTTCTGCTACCTGGAATCTCTTAACTAAGGATCAACCCAGGGCCATAAACTTGCAACACATGCATGCAGTCCTGGAACTTCAGCTATAAGGACATGAGAAGAACTCCTGCTGGATCAGACAAAAGGCCTCTCTGCTCTGGCATCCACAGGCAGCAGGGTGTGAGGGCAATATCAGTTTGCCCCGCCCCAGCAAGTATACTGCCTCTGAATGGGGAGGCTCTATTTAGCCCTACTTTGTCCTAGTACCCAAGAGCCACTGATATTCTCCACAAAGTGTTCAGACCATCTAAGTCAGTGGCCATTGCCACGTCTTATGGCGGCAACTGCAACAAAATAATGATGCATTTTGTGAAGACGTTGCCCAATATTGGCAGGACTGACCATGGGTTGTATCCAATGTTAGTCCTACTTAGAGTAGTCCCATTAAAACCAATGGGACTTAAGTTAAACTAACATTGGATGCAACCCAATGGTTGTGTGCCGCCAACCTCTTCCAATGACAGCCATTTTGAAGCATGGCCTCAATGTGGAATTCCATGGCTCATGGAATCTGCCAGGCAGAAATAGTCAAGAAGGGATGGGACATTCTTCTGGCTTTTCTGGGGAGGAGGAGGTGGCCATGGTGGTGGAAGAATTGTTGCTATCAAACTCTGATCCTGGGAGTGACGACTCAGCTCACCAACCACCCAGAACCACTTTCTCTCTTCAAGGTTCCTTCTGGAGAAAGCAAAACAAACAAACAAAAACCAACCCAACGTACATTTGGGATCTGTTCACCACAGCGTGCAACCCCAAACCCCTTCCTGTTCAGTTCTTTCCAACTCCCATTTGAGTGGTGGGGATCCAACAGTCATCAGGCCTTGCCTGGGAAGTTCAGGGATTCTGTCACCCCTTAGAACAGCCTCCCCCAACCTTGCACCCTCCAGATGTGTTGGCCTGCAGCACCCAGGATGTGGGAAGTGTGGTGCCTGCAACACATCTGGAGAGCCCCAGGATGGGGAAGAACTTGTCTGAGAGCAACTCTTCTTGTCATCCTTGGGAGCTCTCCCAGGTCCTGAAGAACCTTCCCCATACCAGCGAACACCAACGGGCTCTCCTCGCCCCACACCCAGGCAAAACGGGACTCCAACCAGTGCAGCAGGACATGAGTTGGTGAGAACAACTACCTGTCCTGCACTATTGTTCCGTGACAGAGGATCAGACTTTCAACATAATTACATACGTATAAATCACAGAAGTTGCTCTCAGTAAACAATGGTTAAAAATAACATGGATGAAATGACTGCAAAAGCACACTTAAGCTCACCATACTTTACTGTAGAAACACATGGAGGGAATGATCCTATGGCCCCTAGACATTGGGGTGGGCATAGGATAGTCCAGATTCCCAGCTCCACGGCTGGAGACAGCGCTCTGAGTCCCGGAGCAAGGAACCGGAGCTCCGATCCCCCTCCCCCTTGCAGCCAGCCCGGAAAGAACCGCACTGGCTGCTCTTTGAGGTCGGGAAAGCAACCTCAGAGAGGGGTTAAAGGGGGTGTTTTGGGGGTGGGTGGGGAGGGGAGGAGGCTGGGGGAAGCCAGGATACAAGGTACCCTGAAGCCGCTCTAGCCTCCTTCCCTCCCCCTCTGAAACGCCCCAGCTAGACAGCTGAAAATGGCTGCCTAGCAAAAATGCAGGGCGGGAGGAGCAGGGAGGTGAAGATCGCCTTTGCCACTCTTCCCATGCTGCACTGGATGCCCATAAGCCTCCAAGTTCGGGGGCTTACGTTATGGGCATCCGCATAGGATTGCGGCCTTAATGGTTAAACTAACCAGCAACTAAGTACCAGCAGCAATGTGATGAATGAACCAACCCAGTTAGATGCTTGACAAAATAAACAAATGCATTTTGTTCATCAGCTGCTGAAATGAAGATGAAGGACATATTGCCAGGTGGGCACCCTTTGGGAGCCCATTTGCTCGAAGCGGTGCTGCTGCTGAAAAGACTCTGCAAACGGCCATGTGCATGTTTTTCTTTTGACATGTGGTCTTCAACCAGCCACCTTTCTTCCCCGCCCTTTACTGGAGCTGACTTTTTAAAAAAAATTATTTAAATTTTTAACATATATATAACAACCAGGCAATAAACAAAATATCCAATCTATTACAGAGATTGCAATAAACCAGAATAAAATAACATACACCCAAAATTAGAATTTCTAAGGAACATATCCGCCTGGGCACCTTTTCCAAAGTCTTTTTCATCCACAAAGTAGTCAATTTTGCGATAGGTAAGTATTTGAGGTATGATGAACTGATGTTAGGTAAATTGTCCTTGTTCTATTGTAGTTTCTTTTTCAGCCATTCTGTTGTGTCCTATGTAAGTTTATTGCATCCACATGTGCCAACTAGCCACCTTTAAGGAGTCCACGGTGGAATTTCAACACAAGCATTTTGAGGAAGCCAAACGCCTGAGTTCCCTTTCGTTTCTAACTAATGAAGAATTCTTTAAACTAAAAAAACATACAAAAGGCAAAAACCTCAATAAGACTGCCCTATTTTCTTTCTGCCCCCGTGCCTTTAACAGTGGCCTGTTCCCCCTGGTTAGTTTCTCCCACTTGCTGATGCTGCTGTCACTGTTTACGTCAAGGAAGCGGGCCGTGCCAGCTAATAAAGAGCTTCGGCGATTGGGCAGCATAGAAATGTAATAAATAAAATAAATGATAAATAAATTTGATCAAGGCAGCAGCTGTTTAGTTCCTTTCCCTCCTACTTCATTTCCCCAACCTAAATCTCTTCCAGTCAGCTACACAACACAGTTTCTCTGACCATATTAATAGCAGCTCCCTGTAGCTGTTTTGAAAGCTGGTGGTGGTGGGGGGAGGAGAAATATACATGGTGATAACTTATCATGGATTCCCTGCAACGACCTCACTGAGCCCCAAGAAGCCGACATTTAGCAGGTGAAGCCACACTTATGCCACTGATGGGAGGGCCCGCCCCTTCAGCCTCCCCCCTCCCCAGTTTCAGATCCCATGCAATGGACCAATACTATTTCTGGCCAACTCACTGGTTCTGCGTACTGCTTATATATATATCGCAGCAATCAGTTAAATTGGCCTACATGCCAGGTATTTATGACCAAGGCAGAGAATCCTCTTTGACTGCTGTTGATAATGTTTCAATGAGATCGTTCACCTGGCTTTTAAACCTGGATTGGGGGCTGGGCAGGGCGCGAGCATAAGGGCACTTTTTCCACATGTGATGGGAATGCGAAACAGAACTTTTGACTCAATATAGTAGATCTATTTTTTTTTTTAATATAAACATCAAAAACTGGGAAGCTCTGGCCCATGAACGATCTAAGTGGAGGTTGGCCTTTCACAAAGGTTCTATGGACTTTGAAGAAGCCTGAGTGCAAGGTGAAAGGGAGAAACGTGCTAAGCGAAAAGCACGTCAAGCGAATCCTTTACAGGACCATCTTCCATCTGGTAACCTGTGTCCTCACTGTGGGAAGCTGTGTGGATCTAGAATTGGCCTCCACAGTCACTTACGGACCCATCGCTAGAGTCTACACAATTTTCTTTAGAATTTCCCTCCTTTTAAAATCTCCTTTTTGTAAATTTTCTTTCTTTCTTTTTTTTTTATCCTGGAAGACAATCTTACTCGGTCACGAGTGATCGCCTGACTGACTGACTGACTGATATTATATTGTGTGCGATATTGTATTTTTAAGGTTTTAAATCTTTGTAAACCTCCCAGAGAGCTTTGGCTGTTGGGCATATTGAAATGTAAGGAATGAAAATGAAATGATCTGATTGGTCATCTCACAGCCACCACGATGCTTTAGATCAGTGTTCTCCAACCTTGGGTCCCCAGATGTTTTTGGCCCACAACTCCCAGCATGCCCCAGCCAGCGTGCTTTAGATACAGCTTACATTTTGACATCCATAGGGATGACGATACTCATGTTGGCAGCAAAGCTAGAGTTAGAGCTTAAAAAGTGGAATTCCTTCTACTCTCCTTCAGTTCTCCAGTGGTTTAAGTGTAGGATTTCCTCATTGTTCAGAAGATTACACACAACATTAAAGTTAGCATGGGTAGAGCTAAACCAGAGACTTTCTGCTTACCTGGGGTCTGTTAATTGGGTGTGCCAGAGATCTTGATAGATTAGCAGCACAGCCCCCCCCCATATAAAACTACATTAAGGTGATGTTTTGCTGGTAGTGTGGGAGGGGCAATGGACATTCTGGGTATACCCCAACAAAGGAGAAATACTATGCCAGATCTGAAGCTGGATAGTTATTTTCCTTCCCATTGGTGTAAATGAAAAGGATTAAAAAAAAAAAAATGGAACAGAAGGGGGAAATGGACACACACACTCCTTCTGCCCTGGCCGGTGCTGGGCAGCAGGGCTTAAGAAGTGACGGTTCCTCGGGCATGGATTCATAATTTCAGCAAAGCCTTGTAATTTCAGGCCTTGACTTAGCTTTGCAGTTTACTTTTATTATCAAAAGTGTTCAGCAGGCCATGCCTTATTTATCATTGGTCCATAACTTTCTTTATTTACATGTTTGGCACTGATTTTATTGTCTGTGCTGTAGATTTTGATGCCTGTGAATTTTATGTTTAGGCTATAATATATATTTTTTTAATACTGTCCATATTTACATTATGCTTATCTTTTGGGTGGGAGGGAGGGGAATCAGTGTTTTTTCCCTTAATGACGTTTTTTTTTTTTTTTACAAAAAGTAGTCACAAAATATACTCTTAACTTTTTTTTTCTTTTCATCCACGAGTAAGCTTTTCATCCACGAGTAAGTTTCATCCACGAGTAAGCTTTAAAACCTTGCTGATAACTTTGCCCCCCTCCTCCCTGGAAGCTGAGATGGTGCTCCTGGGTAAAAAGTTTTGTGGCATAGAGCGCCAGTCATGGGGAAAGATTTTATTTTATTTATTTTATTTATTACATTTATACCCCACCTTTTTTCCTGCAAGGAGCCCAAGGCGGCTTACATAATCCTCCTCCTCCTCCTCTCCATTTTATCCTCACAACAGCCCTGTGAGGTAGGTTAGGCTGAGAGTCAGTGACTGGCCCAAAGTCACCCAGTGAGTTTCATGGCTGAGCGGGGACTAGAACCCGGATCTCCCGAGTCCCAGCCCAACACTCTCACCACTACGCCACACTGGCGTAGATCCACCTCTTCAATGTGTGCCGTGCTGGGCTGCTGCCAGAGCAGGGCTCCAAAGAAGCAGCGCAATCCTAGACGCCAGCAGCACCACCCAAGCTGGCCCAAGAAGAGTTTACCCGCTTGTATCACTGCGCATTTTACAGTAGTCGAAATTCAGACTGTCCAGTAGCGCCCAGTGTTTTTACTGGTCAGTTCTGGAATATAAATGTAGATTAGTACCAGTGAAAAGATACCATTGCATATCTTAACAGTAAATTACGATACAGATAAAAACTTTACTGCATGCATAAAAGTAAAATATTACCCGGGAGAGATAGATTTTGGCTCCCCCCCCCCCGTGCACCCACCCTATCATTACTTCCTGAACACTTTTAATCTCGCAATTCCAACATGTTGAAATTATGTTAAAAGAGATCGTTTCCCTCTCCACGGTTTTTAAAAAAACAAATTAACACCCCTGCTCTCCACATCACACTCAAATTCTGGCGCTGTCTTCGATGCACACGGTGACGGGTGAAGGCTGCGCATTTCTGAAGAGCATTTTTGTCCTTGCTGCCTTCACTGGGCACAGCATGTTGCATGCTCCATTGAAATGAATGGGGACTCTGTTTCAACGTGGTTGATGGAAGAGCATCCAAAGCATGAGCCCCCGACTTGGGTCTGTAGGCCCGGATCAAGACCAAGAAGGTGCAGGGCAATCTGGGAAGGGGAAATTAGGTTAACGTTGCTTGTGCTGTAAGGCAGTGTTCTCCAACCTTGGGTCCCCAGATGTTTTTGGCCTACTACTCCCAGCATGCCCCAGCCAGCGTAGCTGGCTGGGGCATGCTGGGAGTTGTAGGCCAAAAACATCTGGGGACCCAAGGTTGGAGAACACTGATCTATTTGCTGGGGCCCCGAACGGCCAAGGTCCCCATTGCACACTGCCATTCTCACTATACATGGGGCACCAGGGAAAGTCAAAGGCAGCACAAGAGCCTTTTGGGGTACTTTGCATGCCCTGGCTGCTTCTCCAGGAAAAAGGGCCCCATGGAGGATGCCCCTACGTGGTCTGAGGGTCCCTGAAGTTTTGGGACCAGAATTTCCTGAGCCCGCGACTGAAACACCTGCCTTTTGAGGAGGAGCCTTCTGCCCCTCCCCTCCCCTGGTCACACTGCCTTTCTAAAGTATCTTCTTCACAGCTAGGGTGGCCGGGTGGCCCACTTGACAGAGGACAGTTCTCTATTTTGGAGAGCTGGCAGAGGACAGTCCTCTGTCTGCAAGTGTCCTCTATTTGATGGGCTGTCGAGTGGGGGCCTTGACGTTGCCCTATCAGCGGTTGGCACTTGGACAGCAGACTGGGCAGACATACAGGTCGCCTAGTCCCGTCTTCTCCAGTTGACCCGGGGAATCCCTGCAGCTCATCAGGGTAGCCCTGCTGCGGGAGACTGCAGGGATGTTGAAGAGTCCTTGGTCTCGAGTCACGAGTCGAGTCACGAGTCTTTGGACCCGAGTCTCGAGTCCGAGTCCTTGGTCCAAAATGGTGACTCACGAGTCACGAGTCCTGAGTCACTCCCAAAACTGACTCCACGAGTCCCTATTAAAATCAATGGGGTTTCCCCCCAACAAAATAAGGCTACTTCAGATGTGTGGCTTAAATAAATTCTAGGCACAAGTGTGCCTTTTTATTTCAAAACTCTGCAACTGATTTTGGCAAGAACAGACCAGGCAGACAAACCCAAAATAACCAGGCAGGCAGAGGAGGCAGGTAACCCCAAAGCAGGCAGGCAGAGGCCTTTGTCTTGGACAATTCAACTGCTGAACAGGTCAAGAATAGACCAGGCAGGCAGAGGAGGCTGGGAACCCCAAACAGGCAGGCAGAGGCAGCCAAACCCAAAATGTCTGACCCTAACCCAAACCCCCCACAACAACACATCAATCAAAATAAATCTCAACACATCGTTGGGGCTGCGCTCCTGGTAGCTGTCCATAGTGGCTGAGCAGCGGCGCGCCTCGCTTCCATGCGCTCTTCACCGGTGATCGCGCTCCTTCTGGCACAGCCAGAAGACTCGTCAACAGCCCAGGGATGTTGACGAGTCCTTGGTCTCGAGTCCCGAGTCGAGTCTCGAGTCCCATTAAAAATATTGGGACTCGAGTCCGAGTCGAGTCAGAGGGGGGACTCAGTCCAACTCACGAGTCGAGTCCTCGAGTCCGAGTCCCCATCCCTGGGAGACTGTGTCTATGCACCTGGAGACTGAACTCGGGACATTCTGCGTGGAAAGCATATATGCAACGGTGCTGTCGGAGCTGAACTTCGGGGCAGTTGCCCAGATCCCCACTCAGCAGGAGGGGCGGGACTGAGGGCCCCCAAATGTAGCAGGGCAGGGCTGGCTCGCCACATTCCGAAGTAAACGAAGTGATACACTCTGTTATTTCAACGGCACGCACACACAGCCAGGTCGTTAGGTCCAGAGGCTACAATGACCTGACTGCACCACTGCAGCTGAATCAGGCCCCCTGAGAAGAGGTGAGCCCCTAGTGAAACTCAGCCTCCCTCATAATGCTCTACCTGGGCAGGAGTGTCCACATTTCAGTCGAAATGATGATTTAGGTAACTCTATCTACGCATGTGTGTCTGACTGGCGGAAGAATTCCGTGAAAATACCAGGGATGGGGACTCGGACTCGAGGACTCGACTCGTGAGTCAGACTGAGTCCCCCCTCTGACTCGACTCGGACTCGAGTCCCAATATTTTTAATGGGACTCGAGACTCGACTCGGGACTCGAGACCAAGGACTCGTCAACATCCCTGGGCTGTTGACGAGTCTTCTGGCTGTGCCAGAAGGAGCGCGATCACCGGTGAAGAGCACATGGAAGCGAGGCGTGCCGCTGCTCGGCCACTATGGACAGCTACCAGGAGCGCAGCCCCAACGATGTGTTGAGATTTATTTTGATTGATGTGTTGTTGTGGGGGGTTTGGGTTAGGGTCAGACATTTTGGGTTTGGCTGCCTCTGCCTGCCTGTTTGGGGTTCCCAGCCTCCTCTGCCTGCCTGGTCTCTTCTTCACCTGTTCAGCAGTTGAATTGTCCAAGACAAAGGCCTCTGCCTGCCTGCTTTGGGGTTCCCTGCCTCCTCTGCCTGCCTGGTTATTTTGGGTTTGTCTGCCTGGTCTGTTCTTGCCAAAATCAGTTGCAGAGTTTTGAAATAAAAAGGCACACTTGTGCCTAGAATTTATTTAAGCCACACATCTGAAGTAGCCTTATTTTGTTGGGGGGAAACCCCATTGATTTTAATAGGGACTCGTGGAGTCAGTTTTGGGAGTGACTCAGGACTCGTGACTCGTGAGTCACCATTTTGGACCAAGGACTCGGACTCGGACTCGAGACTCGGGTCCAAAGACTCGTGACTCGACTCGTGACTCGAGACCAAGGACTCTTCAACATCCCTGGAAAATACTCGGCTTGCCATCAATGGCATAACGGGAGGTCCATCCGTGCCGCCTCTTCCGTGAGCACCCACCAGCACGCTCCCATGCCATAAATTTCTGCGTGAGTCAATAACCCATATCACCACCAGCCCGTATGACTTCAACGAGCAGCCTATGGAGCTCAGGTGATATACAACCCATCCATAAAACCTTTGCCATTTCTGAGGAATAATCTGCCACGGTACAAAATGAGCATGATGTCATTCTGAGTGTCGTGCTCTTCTGCTTTTGCAACACCCGCTGCTCCCCATCAAGTGTCCGCCACCTCCGGAGGCAGCCAGCAGATTTTTTGGACATCGTTCAGGGCAGCAGTGTAGGAAATAAGCAGATCTGACCCCGTAGCAGAGCCCAAGCTGAGATATTCTCCTGCTTTATCCCGAATGAAGTCGAACAAAGGTGCGCAACAGCACAGCAGCGCTCATGCGCAGCTGTCATTCATTTCAGCGGGGGTGCTTGTGCAGGAGAACTTCTCTGCTGGATTGTGCCCTGTGTTGGTTAGCATATGGGCAGGTGCCTTTTGGATTTTGGTCTCAGGCACCCAAATGTCTGCAGCCGGGGGACCCGCTCCTCTCCTTCTTCCCCAAGTCTCCGTCTCCCCCTCCCTCCCTTCTCCCTCCCTCTTTCCCTCCCTCCTTGTGCTTATCTGACGAAATCATCACATTTATGGCCAAATTGAAATGAAATGCAATTTAGTTCCCGTTCTGCTTTCAGTCCATCACCTCGCCGGCCAGTCCCGGAGGATCAGCTAACCTAATCGCCCGATGGCGGTAACTTCATTAGCGTTGCCAGTCACCCCTCCCCCACTTTTCTGCTGTGCGCGGCAATCGCAAGCCACGGCCGATGCCCCTCGGTGGGAATTACTGGACGGGAAGAGTTTGGGAGATTTTCTCTGTCTCTTTTTTGTACATTTGCCTGTTCAGCAGTTCATTCGCTTTCCAAGAGTGCTGCCTGTTATTACCTTTCTGGCAAATGTTCATTTATTTACTATCATTTCACCGAGGGAATAAAACAGTATTTCTTTCTGACCTACAGGAGAAAGGAAGGGGGATCTGAAATGAAGAGAAGTGGCTTGAAAGTACGGTCCAATCCTGAGAGGTAGACCAGAATTCTGAGCCTGGAGCTCCCTGGGTAACCTTGAGACAGTCCCTGTCTCTCGGCCTAACCTACCTCACAGGGTTGTTGTGAGAATAGAATGGGGGGATGGGACCATATACACTGTCTTGAGCTGCCTGGAGAAAAGGTAGGATATAAATCGAATGAATGAATGAATGAATGTATCAGCACATTGGGGGCCCTCGGCCAACCTTAGAGATGGGTCATGAGAAATGCAAGCCGAAATGACTTTCCTTCCAGTGTGGCGCAGTGGTGAGAGTGTTGGACTGGGACTCAGGAAATCCAGGTTCTAGCCCCCACTCAGCCATGAAACTCACTGGGTGACTTTCAGCCAGTCGCTGACCCTCAGCCTAGCCTACCTCACAGGGTCATTGTGAGGATAAAATAGACAGGAGGAAGCCCATGTGATTTGCCTAGGGTTCCTGGCAAGAGGGGGGGAAAAAAAGGTGGGATAACACTGTAATAATAAACCAATACCGGAATACATGACTTCTAGAAGCAAGGTTGTCCACTGCCAGCCTCTGCAGCTGTGCCTTCCGTAGCAGCTTGGCCTGCAGGCATTATCAGGAGGAGAAGACCACTGTGGGAAACACCCGCTGCTGGTTTCTGTGCTCAATCTGCTGTTCAATGCTCAAGAGCGAGCCAGGCTGCTGTTTTTTTCCTGGTAAGCTGGCAAACCTAACCAGAGGAACAAATGTAGCAGGAGAGAGAGGAGAAAGAGGCAGGCAGGCAGGCAGAGAGCACCACAGCCGTGGGCTCCAGGTGGACCTCCCCCCCCTCCCACAGGCCCCACTACCAACAATGGCCCTGTGGGAAGGGATCCTCATGCATTGCCATAGATAACAGAATACCGTAATAGACAGCTGGGTTTGTGATGCTGCACACCATGTGGCGGTGTTTCTACGCTAATGCTAGAAGCCTCTGAGCCATGATGGGAGAGTTGGAGAGCTCGATTTTAAGGGAGAACCTAGATATAGTGGGCATAATGGATACCTGAGGGAATGGAGAAAACCTGTGGGATATGGTCATCTCAGCATTCCTTCTCCTGGAGCCCCCGCCAAAGGAAGTGAGGTGAGTGGCTACAAAAAAAGAGGGCCTTTTCTGTTGTGGCACCCCGGTTGTGGAATGAGCTCCGCGGAGAGGCTTGCCGAGTGTCTACAGGCAGTCCCCGGGCTAAGAACATCTGACTTACGGACAACTTGTACTTATGAACGAACTTCTGGGTTCCCCAACTCTACGTCATTTACGTAGAGTATAGCATAGTATACGTAATTTACGCAGTTTGCGTAACTGCCGTATACTACACTATACTGTTCCGACATACGTACAAATTTGACTTAAAGACATTCTTAAGAACGGAACTCATTCGTAACCTGAGGACTGCCTGTACTTTGTATTCTTTTCAGCACCAGGCGAAGACCTTTTTATTTTCCCAGGCATTTTAGTCTTTCTGTTGTTTTCAATCTGTTACTGTATTTTAAATCATTGCATTGCTGCTAGGTTTTATTTATTCCCAACAGTGTTGGGAAAAAGGTGGGATACAAATAATGATGATGATGATGATGATGATGATGATGATAATAATAATAATAATAATAATAATAATAATAGTATTTAATAATAATAATGGTTTTTATTTTATACTGTAGTTTTAAACTTTTCTATATCTTATCATATTGTATTTTATGGTTTCAATTGTTGTGAACCGCCCAGAGAGCTTCGGTGATTGGGCGGTATAGAAATGTAATAAATACCAAATAAATCACTGGATACAAACCCTTTAGCAGGGTTTGGGAGCCTCTTTCAGCAGGAGGGCCAGATTCAATTCCACCGAAGCTCCTGGGGAGGCTGAAGGCAAAGCCAGCGGGGCCAGGATTCAATAAATGCCAGGATCTTGCAGCTTAAAGCTTTTGTTGCCAGTAATGAAGCCTCAGGAGAGGCATTTCAACCTTTTAGAATGGGGGTTGGGGAATATGCAAACACTGGAATCCGCGGAATGATTGGTGGTTGGGGGAAGGGGGCGTGGCCACCTGGGAAACCCTGGAGGGACAGAATGAAAGGTCAGGTAGGCTGGATGTGACCTGCAGGCCTGAGGGTCAACACTCCTGCTTTAAGGTCATCTTTGGGAGCCCTACTCATGAGCTCCCCCTGGTGCAAGCAATTTGCATGGCAGGCACGAAGGGCTTTTTCAGTGGTGGCCCCGTGTTCCTGGAACTCTGTTTCAACGGACGTTCATATGGCCCCATCATAGCAACCCTTCAAATGGGCGTGGAAGGCCTATTTGCTCTGTGTCTTCTTTTCTTGACAAGTCCGCTGCTGTTGCTAATTGTTATTGGGAGGGGCCGTCGCACAGTGGGGGAGGCCCCGCTTTGCATGCAGAGGGTCCCAGGTTTGATCTCCCGCTTCTTTGGTTAGGGCTGGAAAACCCTGCAGAGCCTTTGCCAGCCAGCGTTGACAATACCAGATAGACCCAAGGTCTGACTCAGAATAAGGCAGCTTCCAATGCTCCTATATCCTGTATCTTAATTATATTGTGTTGAGTTGGATGCCACTATTTATTGCTATTGTTCTGCTGCTTTTTAAATTGTTATTGATTTTTACTGCTGGTTCACACTGTCTCTTGCATTGGATTTTTGGGTTTCATGGTGATTTTAGTTGTGTGGCTAGCAACTACATCTGGGGTGGGTTTTTTTTTGGTGGGGGGAGTTAATGTAAAACTAGGCATGCAGGTGGGCAAGCTATTCATTCAGTTGTTGTCCTGTTTCCAGATTCTTAGCTGTAGCATCCCACATGCCTCATGTATCCAGGCTGTCTTTTCTGACCTAACCACTTAGAGTTAGTTTCTCCTTCAGAACATTCCATGAAGCCTCAAAGAATTTCTGGCAAACAGCAGTAAGTTGCTGCTAGATAGCCCGGCTATAATTTAACAACAAGGGACTGCTGATCAGGAGCAAGCCTCACCGTGTGTGGGAGACCAGGGATGGGGACTCGGACTCGAGGACTCGACTCGTGAGTCGGACTGAGTCCCCCCTCTGACTCGACTCGGACTCGAGTCCCAATATTTTTAATGGGACTCGAGACTCGACTCGGGACTCGAGACCAAGGACTCGTCAACATCCCTGGGCTGTTGACGAGTCTTCTGGCTGTGCCAGAAGGAGCGCGATCACCGGTGAAGAGCGCATGGAAGCGAGGTGTGCTGCTGCTCGGCCACTATGGACGGCTACCAGGAGCGCAGCCCCAACGATGTGTTGAGATTTATTTTGATTGATGTGTTGTTGTGGGGGGTTTGGGTTAGGGTCAGACATTTTGGGTTTGGCTGCCTCTGCCTGCCTGTTTGGGGTTCCCAGCCTCCTCTGCCTGCCTGATCTCTTCTTGACCTGTTCAACAGTTGAATTGTCCAAGACAAAGGCCTCTGCCTGCCTGCTTTGGGGTTGTGCCTAGAATTTATTTAAGCCACACATCTGAAGTAGCCTTATTTTGTTGGGGGGAAACCCCATTGATTTTAATAGGGACTCGTGGAGTCAGTTTTGGGAGTGACTCAGGACTCGTGACTCGTGACTCACCATTTTGGACCAAGGACTCGGACTCGAGACTCGGGTCCAAAGACTCGTGACTCGACTCGTGACTCGAGACCAAGGACTCTTCAACATCCCTGTGGGAGACTTCCAGTAGTAAATCGGTGGCAGGGCGAGGGGTGTGCGGACGTTGTACAATCCGTTCTGTCTACATCTCGTGGATTGCCAGGCGGCTTTCATCCCGCCGTACGCTCGTCATCAGAATTGGATTTTGCACAGATCCGTTCGTAAGCAAATTCACAAATTCCCCCAAATGCACAAACCCCCCAAAAATGCGTATTTCTATGCTGTAGCCCCAAGAGGGGGGGGGGAACGCACAGTTTGGGTCAGTGTTTTTAATTTTTCTATGACTACATTTGTGTGTCGATTTATGGGAAATCTAAAAAGCAGTCTGCAAGTCCACACAATCTGCGTGACTCAGGAAAAGCCAGCTCTCTGTGGAGTCTGTGTGCGGGACGGATTCTTAGAAATTCAAACTCATTTGAGTCGGTTATGGATTTCTCCGACACCCTGCCTGGTGGCAGCTGTGATTGTGCCGGAAGCTCGTCGGGGAGCCCGGCGCTGCTGTTTGAAAAAGGAAGTGCCCCCGGAGTCATCCCTGAGTCTGAGGAAAAGGCAACACACATTCTTCTGGCTCTGTTGCTTTGCTCCGCTGGAGAGAGATTGATCCAGCTGCCAGCGCGCCATCTATCAGGGGCGCCTCCTCCATTACTTGCCCTGATGGATTCTTATCCGATGGGCTGATCTGAAAGTGATAAAGAGAGAGGCGGCCGCGTTTCCCACACGCCTGCTAACTCCTCCGAAAGCTGGCTCAATAATCCCCCAGATGGATGTGCGCCTAAACCACGGGGAGGGGGGGGGAAGTTTATGTAATACCCACGGCGTTATCCGAGCATAAATTCATCTGGCTTACGGCAGGTGGCGGCGGGGAGCGTGGAGGGACGACGACGACACACTTTCAGCAGAGCAAAGGTTGCGGGCTGAGTTTCACTCCTCAGTGCAAGGAGAAATGCCCCTTCACCGGTTCATGTCATCTACCCTCTACGCTTCTGGGTGTTTGGAGGAAGATGAGGCGTCCGTGTCGTGCCCCTCCAGGCCCTGGCCTTGCCATGTCTAGCACCCTCCAGATGTGTTGGACTGCAATTCCCATAATTCCCAGTCGGGGGGGGCGGCTTGACTGTACCAGACTCCAGTGCAGTGTTCTCCAACCTTGGGTGCCCAGAGGTTTTTGGCCTACAACTCCCAGCATGCCCCAGCCAGCTCTGCTGGCTGGGGCATGCTGGGAGTTGTAGGCCAAAAAACCTCTGGGCACCCAAGGTTGGAGAACACTGCTCCAGTGAATGGAAATCTAGGTCAGTTGAGCCCCCTGGGACTGGGAATTATTTTTAGGTAAGTAGACAAAGGACAGGGATTAAGGAGATGGTATAGTTAGGGCCCTTTTGGGAACCCAAGGCTCTGTGTTTTGTCTAGGCCGGGCTCAATGTACACTTTTCTGGACAGTTTTTAGAACCCTTAAACGGAGCTCTGCTGCACCCAGGGTAGGCCGGTGACTCCTGTGTCCCTGGGGCTCCTCATCCATGGCAGTGTTTATTCTGAGCTGCAAAGGAGCCATCTGTGGTGCTGTACCCCATCCCCCAAATAGGTTCGCCACCACTGAACACCAGGGATAGCTCCTATAAAGCTCAGGATGAAAGCTGCAATAGATAAGGAGCTCCACTGGCACAGGAGTCACCCACCAGCCCCCCTCTGTCTACTACACCTAAACCTTTGCTTGTGAGCTGCACTTAAAAGACCTCAAACTGAGCCCACACTGAGCTTGAGCTGAAAGCTAAGCCTACACGTTTTGTTGTATAAGCAGACTTTTCCTCTTGGCTTGGTCTGCACACACGAAGTCTGTGGCCTTTGTCAACGAAGCGCCGCACACATCTGTTATTTTGTCCCCCTTCCAAAGCTGTGTTTCATCTAGGTATCTGGCTGAGGTTTGTTGCAGCTGCTCAAGGCTTTTTCCTGCAAGGGTAAAGCTGTACAAACTGTACATTTCTACAGGATTTTTTCTCCCCTGGGATTTAACTCTGGGATTGTAAGTTTCTAAAGGATTCCCCTCCTGGGATTTAGTTCCCTTTGCTGTGCCCTTGTTGTTTCATCTTCAGCGGAAGATTCATGAATTAAATGACAACTTACATGAATTAAATAAATGGGCCTACTACGACCCGATATCTTTTCCTCATGTGGGTGCTTTACTCACCTGTGTGCCTAACTCCCTGTTACCTTGACGTTTTGTCACTTGTACTGAGACACGTCATCAGCCGGGGCTCTCCCTTGACCTCCGGAGTCCGTTATGTCCTCTTATTGCAGACTCACAATAAGGAGGTTCACGCCCTCCCCGTGGCAAGAATGCAGGAGAAGGTCTCTAGCCCTGCCGGCCAGTGACGTACGCTGTGGCCCCGACCCCCGCCCACAGCTCTGTCTTCACATTGTACGTGCTCACAGTTGCACATGGAGGAGAGCTCCCCCGTGTGACGAGAGAGCACTGACTGGGCCAGGTCTCCTCTGATGTGGAGGAGCTCCACATCTGTACATCTTTTTCAGTGTTCTCCAACCTTGGGTCCCCAGATGTTTTTGGCCTACAACTCCCAGCATGCCCCAGCCAGCTACGCTGGCTGGGGCATGCTGGGAGTTGTAGGCCAAAAACATCTGGGGACCCAAGGTTGGAGAACACTGATCTATTTGCTGGGGCCCTGAACAGCCAAGGTCCCCATTGCATCATCATCATCAGGCGATCACTCGTGACCGAGTAAGATTGTCTTCCGGGATAAAAGGAGGAAATTCTAAAGAAGATTGTGTAGACTCTAGCGATGGGTCCGTAAGTGACTGTGGAGGCCAATTCTAGATCCACACAGCTTCCCACAGTGAGGACACAGGTTACCAGATGGAAGATGGTCCTGTAAAGGATTCATTTGACGTGCTTTTCGCTTAGCACGTTTCTCCCTTTCACCTTGCACTCGGGCTTCTTCAAAGTCCATGGAACCTTTGTGACAGGCACACTGCCATTCTCACTATACATGGGGCACCAGGGAAAGTCAAAGGCAGCACAAGAGCCTTTTGGGGTACTTTGCATGCCCTGGCTGCTTCTCCAGGAAAAAGGGCCCCATGGAGGATGCCCCTACATGGTCTGAGGGTCCCTGAAGTTTTGGAACCAGAATTTCCTGAGCCCGCGACTGAAACACCTGCCTTTTGAGGAGGAGCCTTCTGCCCCTCCCCTGCCCTGGTCACACTGCCTTTCTAAAGGGCCCATGGCCACGTACCTTCTTCACAGCTAGGGTGGCCGGGTGGCCCACTTGACAGAGGACAGTTCTCTATTTTGGAGAGCTGGCAGAGGACAGTCCTCTGTCTGCAAGTATCCTCTATTTGATGGGCTGTCGAGTGGGGGCCTTTTTATTTATTTATTTATTTATTATATTTATCAATCGCCCATCTGGCCGGTCACCCGGCCACCCTGGGCGATGTACAATTAAAATACAATAAAACACAATAAAATATAATAATTAAAACAATATAAAAAATTCTCATTAAAAACCTAACCCGCCCCATATTCCCGCCTGAACAGCCATGTTTTTAATGCACGGTGGAAGCTCATCACGGAGGGGGCATGGCGAAGGTCACTAGGGAGTGAGTTCCACAATGTGGGGGCCGCCACAGAGAAGGCCCTCTTCCTAGTCCCCACCAGCCTGGCTGCTCTGGCTGATGGGATAAGGAGAAGGCCGTCCGTGGTGGATCTTGTTGAGCGGCCTACTTGATGTTGCTGGAGGCGCTCCTTGAGATAAGCTGGGCCGGAGCCGTGTAGGGTTTTAAAGGTCAAAACCAACACCTTGAATTCGGCTCGGCAAGCAACTGGTAGCCAGTGCAACTCATTAAGCACTGGCGTGATGTGATCACGCCGGCGGCTGCCCTTAATCAAGCCTTGACGTTGCCCATCAGCAGTTGGCACTTGGACAGCAGACTGGGCAGACATACAGGTCGCCTAGTTCCGTCTTCTCCACCGAAGTGAGGTGTCTTGTATTTCTATTTAAATAACAGTTGTTATGTTAAAATTTGCACCTATACATATAAATTTGCATATTTATATATTTAATAGATTTATATACGGCTGACCATATTTAAAAATATCTCTAAGTGGTTTACAAGAAAATTAAATACATTAAAATACATTATGATATATATTGAAATACGATTAAATACATAATAATTGCTAAGACGTTTAACATGGATAAAACATTAAAACCAATACAGCACCATAATTAGAAGCAAACAAAATGGGCAGCACACCCACTCAGGGAAGGCCTGGGTAAACAAATGGGTCTTTATTTGGAGCCTAAAGCATGCTACAGTTGGTGCCTCCCGAATACCAGGGGGAGGTCATTCTGTAAGGTGGGTGCCACCACGGAGAAGGCCCACTTCCCAGTTGCTGAGAGATGGCAATTTGCAGGTTGTGGAACGAACAACCAGCAAGGTCTCCTCTGATGATCTTAATGATCACATAGGTTGTACTGGGGAAGGCAATCTGCTGGGTAACCTGGTTCCATATGCAGATGTTTCTTTTTTGTCATCTTTTCTCCTGATGCATTTCCTGTTTTTGGCAATGAGTAAGTGGCCACCCTATAGCAGAGCATACCCAAAATGGCACCCATGTTAATGTTACAGCTGGTGGCAGCGATGTTAGGAGGGCAGCAGGAGACGCACAGCCTTGTCTGGTGAGATGCGGAAAAACAGGGTTCTGTTGGAGGCACTCTTCCCAACCGAAGACACCCTGAATTTATGTCTAAAGCCTATTATGTCTAAAGCCTCAAAATACAGTAGCATCCCTGCTGGATAATATTTTAATTAGAAAACTTGCAATTTATTTATATTTTTGCAAGTAAATATCCGCTGCAACGGGAGGTTAATGTTGCCCCAAACACTATTATTTCATGATACCAAAATCGGCTGCTGCGTTCTTTGTTTGGGAATACTGGGAGCCTGGCAAGAGCCACCATTTTGTGGAGCTGGAAGCTTTGAGGGAAGCTTTGGCTAGACCTGCGGGATCACCCGCAGGTGGTAGATGGCCAGCTCAGCTAGGTATGGCTCTAATGTATGGCTTCTGTAATTGGGGTTAATTAGTGGTGGCTAAATTTATCTCCACTCTTCCCATTAATCCCGGGCACAAAAGAACACTTGTGTTGCAATCAATTGCCATTCAATTACACCACAATAGACTTTCCACTAGAAGAAAGAAGCTGTCAGGTCCTGATGGGTTCAAGAGAAAATGGAGGGGTGGAGACATGGGGGAGGCATCCAAGAACTGGAACTGAACTCTCCTAATCCTTTCAAATGGTGTGAAACAGGAACACTAGTGGACACGGGGCATGACCAAAATTCTTCAGGCCTTTGGCATCATTCATAGAAGGGACAGAACAGTGCATCCTCAGAAAAGCAATGCCTCAAGTTAAATATTCTTTCATAGTTGTGTTTTTAACTATGCTTTTAACCAATTTGTTTTTGTGTCATGTTTTAATTGAGATTCCATTTTTAATCTCTATTTTATTATTGTTGCCTTGAGCGCCATTTTGGATGGAAAGGTGGGATATACATTAAAGCAGTGTTCTCCAACCTTGGGTCCCCAGATGTTTTTGGCCTACAACAACTCCTACAGCGTAGCTGGCTGGGGCATGCTGGGAGTTGTAAGCCAAAAACATCTGGGGACCCAAGGTTGGAGAACACTGCATCAAAGAAACAAACAAACAAACAAACAAGGTCTGTGAACAGTGCCAAACATGCTTTGCCCCCAACCCAAACTCCAGATTTTAGAACTCATTTACTATATGGTGCTTTCCCCACAGAATCCTAACCAGATTTATCTGGAAATGCTTCCAGGGAAATATGCGGTGGGTTTTAGCTCCACATGATGCCTACTATGCCAGGGCTTTATACCAGGGCTACCAGCAGTGGAAGATGGGAGCAAGCATTTGCTTGGCCAGCAAGAGAATGACGGCAGAGATCAGGGGGGGGGGGAAGTGTCAGAACCATGGGATAAGCGGGACAACAGCGAGATCGTTTCATCTCTGGCAACTCTTCTGCCATTCAGCCAGCAAACACAGCCGCACCGCAACGAGGACAGCCAGATCAAAGCTGCACCACCATCAGGCCCGGTGCAAGGCAATTTGGTGCCCTAGGCAAGATCAGATATTTAGCGCCCCCCCTTCCCACTTGAGCCCTCCCTCCCTCCAGCCCTATGCCCATTATGAAATATATTTCCCTCCCTGGGAACTGCCGAGCCCCATAGAAAAACTTTGTGGACTTTGAGACTTTTCCTTTGTGTTCACGAGGAAAGCAAAGAGGCAACATCAGCCCAGCTATGCCAGGAACTCCCAAGGGCCTTCTCCTACTCCATATATATGTAAAAGCCTGTCTCCTCCTGCAGGCAGCACAAGGGATATGAAAAAAGGATATGAGAGAGGTGTGGTGGCGCTACCTGTGAGGAATAGAGACAAAAGGGCGTCTTGCAGCCTGTCCTACCTCGCAGGGTGGAGGTGCAGAGACACCGGTTTGACTCGTACACCTTCTGGGTTGCAGGGGGGGGGGATGCATGTAGTAGAAACATAGCAAAGAGAGAGCCCGTGGATCATCTGGTTCAAATTTAGGAGGGGATTTACGAAACTTGCTGCTTCCCCTCCTCTCTCTATCACTTTGTTGCAATATTTCTTTATCAGAATAATGTATATTATCCTGTCTTTCCCTTTACCAGCCTAGTGCTCAAGGCAGACAACAATATTCAAAGTACAGTAAAGAAAACATCAACAGCTCAGGGCACAATCCTAAACACGTTGAGGCAGAAAAAAGCCCCGCAACTCCCAGCATTCACCAGCCAGCATGGCTGGCTGTTGGAATGCTGGGAGTTGCGGGGCTTTTTTCTGCCTCAACATGCATAGGATTGCGCATGGCTGGCTGGGGAATGCTGGGAGTTGTAGGATTTCCCCCCCCTCCAAACACGCATAGGATTGCATCCTAAAACCATTTAAAATCAAAACACAGAAACAGCATGGTAAATAATTAAAACATTGGAGCCCCAGCTAGCTTAAAATACCTTTCCCTCCCTCCCTGGTTGCTGGAAATAACCTGAGGCTCGCGCGAGGGAGGGAAGGCGAAGGAGGTGTTTGCAGGTGCATCCTTGAGAGGGACTGCGAAGGAGGTGTTTGCAGGTGCATCCTTGAGAGGGAAGGCGAAGGCGGTGTTTGCAGGTGCATCCTTGAGAGGGAAGGCGAAGGAGGTGTTTGCCTCCCCTCCTCCAGTCTGTAGCCTTCTCTGCCTCTTTTGATGCTGGTTGTGAGGAGGAGCCTGCCTGCTGCTGTTCCTGGTAAGGAGCTGGAGGAGAGAGAGGGAGGGGTGCGCTTCTTTCGCCTTCCCTTCCCCGCCACAGGACATGATTGGTAAAACAAACTTGGTAAAATACGTGATGTATTTTTTTTCCCCCAAGGCATTTCTGGCGCCTCCTTTAGCCCGGCGCCCTAGGCAGCCGCCTAGTTGGCCTAATGGTAGCACCGGCCCTGACCACCATTCCAGAGGGCAATCGGCTGAGGTCCGGCAGCTCTGATCACAGTTAACCCCAGGAGTACCACAGTTTGCCCCGCCCAGACCCAACGCTAGTTAGTGGATGAGAAGAAGGAAGACTCATGTTGGCTGCCAGCGCATGAGCAGGACTGATGCTGAGTGGAAGGGTGGGCTCACGGTGGGGTGCTAACCCTTACCTGGCCAGGCGGCTGTGTCACTAGGCTTTTAACCCGCCCCTTTACAGAGGCTTCTGCTTCCGGATTCTTTCTGGGATTAAGATCAGCTCCTTTACATGCGTGTTTTTCCCCCAGGGAAGCGGGCGTCTTTTTCTGTCTTCCCATACATGCCATTACACAACCACAAGATGGTGCTGTGGCACAGTGGGATATTGCGAAAATACACATAATAACTGACTTTCCTCGCTCTAAAAGAAGCTGCGGAAATGCTTGGAAAGCACAGGAGGCCCTGGAGGATGACAACATCGTGCAAAGCACCCACAAACTCGGAGCGCACAATAAATGTCCCAGAGAAGCCCATTAACAGCTGTATGGTGGGGTGAGAGATCCACTTTGCATTGATTGGGAAAACATCTAGGTCAAACGTGACACCTTGAAAGCAAAATGGCACCCATTCATGTCTTTCATAACTGGGGGATCCCTCTGTTAGTTAAACGTTTGTCCGCACAAACGTTTCTGGACTGATCCTATTGCTGTCTGTGTGCAAGTTGACACTTTGTGGAAGCATATTGTAATCATATGCTCCCTAGCTTATTGAACGGATCAACTTCATGTTTTCCAATCCTGTAACCTCTCTTCCTAGTTGTTAAATGCGTAAATGCTGAACAGAGAGCTTTGGCTATTGGGCGGTATAATGACGCAATAAATAAATAAATAAATAAATAAAATCAACCATCTTTTTGTTTTGTCTTTTAATTGCTCAGGAGGACCCGCTGAGAATTTCACACCCTGGTGAAGCTCCAAAGCAGGGAACCACTTCAGATTTCAGTAGCAGAGGGACAAAGAGATTTCAGGAGGGGGGCATGTGTAAATTATAGGCTTTACACAATAGACATAATTATGTGGAGTCCAAAGAATATATAAAATAAGCAGAATCATACTCTCCAGCAAAGATAACTGATAGCACAATCAACTTAAGACTCAATTAATCAATTACAAGGCCTTTAAGCAGGTTGCAGTCCTAGAAACAACCAACCAAATCTTGGTCTGGATGCCTCCAGTTCCTTTGGGGGTGTTTGAATACCTGTCTGCTCTGACTATTCTATCCAAAAGCAGAAAAGGGTTATGTGAGCCCCAAAAACTTGTGGCTTCTTTCATCTAATGCCCTTTCCTTTCTTTAGCGGCATTGCCGCTCGGCTCCAAGTAACTACACGTCTGTGCGAGAGGGAGGGAGACGTGTGAGGGAGTCCTGTCACTCTCCCTCGCCAGTGACGGCCATGTCTGCCCTTTCGCCTTGGGTGATTCATTGACTCCCGGATGGCCGCCGAGGTCACCGAGGTCCCAGCCGGTGCTCCAAAGGCAGATCTCCATGGCTAACACGTTAATCTGCTCCCTTTTCAGCCATCGGGAAACGGCCGGTCTAGAGGGCCCCCTGCTCAGATGCGGCAGGAAGAGCCTTCTCGCGGCTCCAAAGCAAACACTCCCACGTCTTCATTCTTTCCACCCGATTGGCCATTGATTTCAGATAAATATCAGTCTGGGCTGGACAGGGCTCACTTCTCCTTATTATAACCCTATTGGCGTGTGCTCTTTAGCTGCTCGGAGTGTCAGGAGGCATCCGTCAGGCGGACGGGGGGCCCCTTCACGCCAAAGGAAATGAGACGGGAATGGAAGGTGGCGGCGAGCGGAGGGGCAGCCAGGAAGGCTTTGTGGGGGAACGCGCACAATAATGCAAGACGGGGCATTAAAAGGAGATTGGCCTGCTGTGCAGCCAGCCCAGTGCTACTCATTCCGTTTTGTTCAATTGCCTTTCTACAAGAAAAGCTCCACCATGAGATGGAGAAAAAGATGGGCAGAAAACAACAACTTCTAAAAATGTTCCAATAAGCCCATTCAAAAACCTTCTTAAGCTCGCCTGGGGAAACAAGCCACAGGGAGGGGCGACACCCAGGGCCGGTGCAAGGCAGTTTGGTGCCCTAGGCAAGATCAGATATTTAGTGCCCCCCCTTCCCACTTGAGCCCTCCCTCCCTCCAGCCCTATGCTCCTGGCGCCCCCTTTAGCCCGGCGCCCTAGGCAGCCGCCTAGTTGGCCTAATGGTAGCACCGGCCCTGGCGACACCTTAGTGGAAGAGCACATGCTTTGCGTGCACAAGGGCCCCCGATTCATTCCCGGGCATCTCCCGTTAAAATGGATCTTGGCTATCGGAGCTGGAGAAGACCGTGGAGCGGAGGGAAGCTGCCCAGTCTGGAGTTGTGGCCTGGCCGGACTCTGCAGAAGGCAAGCTCCTTCGGACTTTTGGGAGGAGCCTTTCCTCACTGGCAGAGGGCGTGCTTTGCAATTTGCATGCGCAAGGTCCCAGACTGAATTCTTAGCCCAGCCTTCCCCAGTGACCACAGCATGGCCATTGCCAGTGCTGGCTGGGAATGATGAGAGTTGTTGTCCAACACATCTGGGGGTGCTGGGTTGGGAAGGCTGCCTTGGCATCTCTACTTTTGTTTGTTTGTGTGTTTGTTTTGAGAGTTTAGGTAGTAGGACTGAGAAAAAAAATCTCTGTCTCAGCTCTTAGAGAGCCTCTGCGTGTTAAAGAAGACAAATTTCTGAGCTAGGTAGACTCATTAGAAGGGCCCTTCGTGTATTCACTTGCCCCCTAAAATGAAGCAGCAGGGTGTTCCGTTAGTGCCAGATTCCATGCTTGCGACAATTGCAATGGTGAATTCATGTCAACTCGCATAAATATGCACTTGAACGTGTCGTCGTCACCAGGGCTTTTTTTCTGGTGGAACTCACCGGAACTGAGTTCCAGCACCTTTTCTTCTATTAATTGCATTACAATTTAATCGCCATCTACTCCTGAGGAAATGTAATCCAAGAGTTCCGGTACCTTTTTCTTCAGAAAAAAAGCACTGGTCGTCACCCACGTTAAATAAGGGACAACAACTCAGCATGGAGGACTGTTGACCCGCTGAAGAGCATCTCAGGTGAACAAGCATCAGCCTTTTAGCCAAATAAATTAAAACTGATTTGCATATTACCCAAACTTCAACGTAGGTTCCTTTTCGAGATACTGAAGGAATATAACTAGGTCTGTCAACCAGTTAAAGATCTTTAGGGAGCAATCCTATGCATGTTTAGACAGAAAAAAAAGGCCTACATCTCCCAGCATGCCCCAGACAGCTGTGCTGGGAGGGGCATAGCCGGGGCATGCTGGGAGTTGTAGGCCGTTTTTTCTGTCTAAACTTGCATAGGACTGACTGCCCCTTTAGTTGCTTGATCAGCCTTTTAACCAATTGACTGAATATGAAACGCAGCTGGTTACCAAAACTGTCTTCTGGGTGACTTTTTCAGGACATAGAAGGGAGTGTGTGAGTTATGTTGCAAAATAAACAAAAGCGATTCCTCATTGTTAGAAGGAAAGACCATCTTTCCTATGCTCTTTCTCTCTCTCTACTGTAGTACACACCAGAACCCTCGGTATTCGGGGTGTCTATATCAGGTGGCCATTTCCTGCATCTGATGACGTGGGCTCCAGCCCACAAAAGCTTAGGGCACAACACATTGGACGCAGTCAGAGGTGCCACAACACACTAGCCTGATTCAGGTGTCACGACAAATCATGGTCCGTTAGTTACAATGAGAGCACGTCACAGTGAGAGAGCCTTTGGCTCGTATGTCTCCGCTCTCTATCCCGGCCCTCCTTCATGCCTGCGGGGAGGAAAAGCAAAGCTTTCAGTTGTAGTTTAGAACTGGAGTTCCCCATGTTGTCCAAATATGGGGGAATGGTGGTTTGTACAAACCTTAGTTAGTTAACAAACCAGGATATCAAACTTGCGGTTGGATCCCAGTTTGATATCCTGGTGTGTTCACTATGGTTGTCCAGCCACTGGTTTGATTCCAACATTGTGCAAGGCAAGCAGACTTTTTCCTGACGCAGCAGGGCTTCCTCGTGCTCTGCTCCCCCCCTGCAGCCCCCTGCATGCCTCTCCAGTTTGCTCTGGAGACTCCCTCAACCTTATGAGCAGATTGTGGGGGGGGGGCTGCAGGGGGAAAGGGAAAACTGTTCCACCAGCAGTTTCCATTCTGCTGATGGACAGTCAGCGTTGGATACAATACAACCCACTGCAAGGGGGAGCTTAAATGTCACACTCACCTGTTTAACCTCAGTGGCCTTCGGGGATTTTTTTAAAGAATTACATTTTCAGAATGTAAATGAAAGTATATGGCAATGTGACATACTCCGTGCGCATGCCCACAGCAACATAATTGTCTGGCGATGTACATATTCACCCTGTGGAATTGCAATTCTTCCTTTCCAGGGAACTTTGGGCATTGGTGACCTCCGCCATGCCCCCCTCTCTGCTGAGCTTCCGCCGCTCACTAAAAACTTGGCTGTTCAGGCGGGAATATGGGGTGGGCTAAGATTTTAAAAATTTATGCTGTTTTAAATGTATTTTATCTTGTTTTTTTTATCTTGCGTACATCGCCCAGGGTGGCCGGTTTGCCGGCCAGATGGGCGATAAATAAATGTAAATAATAAATAAATAAATAAATAAATGTCAGGAGTCTGGGCTAGAGAACGCGAATGGAGAATTCTCAGCACTTCTTCAAACCATAATGCCCAGAGGGTTCTTTGGGGAAAGCCATGAGAGCTAGCGACACAGAACTGATACAGGTTCATAGTGGTGGTGGTGGTGGCGGCGGCGGCGGTTTTCTATGGGTGACTGAATTTCCTGGTGATTGGCCAGCCAGACCTAGAACCAGGCTTCCGGAGAGGGCTACAGCAGCCTTCCAGTTCTGTAAAGTGTCTCTCTCTCCGACGGTAGCAGAGCAAGTGGGTGCAGGAAGCTAGACTACTCCAGAGGGGTTAATTCTCACTGGCAAGGAAGTGAGGAAGGCGGCCCTTTTCCAGCCGGCTGCCTCTGCACAGCCCACTGAGCTGTCGTTTAACCTGCATTGTGAAAGGGGGCCAGGGTCAGTGTGCTTAGAGAAAAGAGCCCTGTTAGCTGACTCATATCCTGCCTGCCCTGGATGTCTCTGTATTGTTAAAGGCCCCAGATGAGCACAATGTCTGGAGATAACAGGCATTAGAGAGAGAGAGCGAGAGAGAGAGAGAGAACAGGAGGACCCTCTTCATGGCCAAGCTGCATTTATGATTCATAGACAGTCTGCCTGTGTACTCCAGTGGCTGGGGAACATGGGCGGGAGGGTGCTGTGGCATTCCTGTCCTGCTTGTGGGATTCCCACTGGGGCAGCTAGATGGACCCTTGGCCTGACCCAGCAGGGCTCTTCTTCTGTTCTTCTCTTCTTCTTCTCGTCGTCCAGCTATCTCCACATCTGCCTTCTTACTACGCCAACGTCATCAGTCCGCAGTATCTGGCCATCCATCCAGCTACGCTTCCGTTGATGTGGGATGCGTTCCATTTAGCCAGTGAAGGAAATGGGAGTACCCCCTTATGGATCGGGCCCTTTTCACCCATTTCACCAGTAAATAAATAATCCCAGCACCCATTAGAGGCCCTTCCGGCGTGCCTCTCCTCCTCCCCAGGAACTTGACAAACTGTGGGCCCCTTGAATTTTATCTACTTGCACAAAAGCACAGGGCTTAACATCTCAAGATTTCCCTTTGAATCACAAGTGCTATGATGAGTGACTAGTAGCAATGGGTAGACCGCTCTTTCCCTTGAAGCTGTTGGATCCCCTTTTAAAACCCTCTAAGGCAGTGGTCATGACCACATCTTGGGGCAGAAAAATTTATGGTATTCAAGAGTTTTGTGAATAAGTCCTTTCTTTAGTCTATCCTGAATCTACTGCCCAATCCTGATGAGCTCTAGTTATTATGAGAGGAAGAAAAATGTGCGCACAGTCATAGAAAAAACAACAACAAAAAAACACTCTGCACATGTTTAATGAGCACTTTCTCCTTTGTTATTCCATCTTGCATCCCAGCTTGAAGAGCCCCAGCTGAGATCAAGCTGTGGGTGTTCCATTGTCTCCGTTTACATTTCGTTGCTTGTTTCTCCCCCCCCCCCCGCGGGTGCATAAAAGGGGAGCCCCCGTCATGGTCCGCCCTTCCCACAGAGAAGGAGTCCTGGGCCTTGCAGACTGCTGATTCAGCACCCACCACTCGTGAGTGGCTTTTCCCTGCCCACCCGAGGCGCTGCTGTGATTTACAGGCAGGCAGGCAGGCAGGGCCGGCAAAGTGCATCCTTCCCTCCTGTCTCCTTCCCACTGCAAGGCTTGAGGTGGGTGGAAGGAGGAGCGGCGGCAAATCCTTCACCCTAATGTGAGCTGAGTTTTAGCCCTCGCCTGGAGCGCTACCATTTATCTACAAGCCCCTGAGTAGCAGGCGAGGAACGGAGTTCATAAATCAGCTCGCGCGTCGACACAGACATCAGGGCCGTAAATAACGTGGAACTGTCAAGCGGCAGAGGCAGCTCAAGGCAAAGGAGGCAGCCGCTCCAGGAAGTGTGGTCCAAGCCCCCCCCCCCAGCAGCACCCCCACATCACCCCCCGCCCCCCTGCCCGTCACTCTGAGCAGGGTGCTTGCTTTAGGGCTCTCCCTTCTGTTCTCTGGACTTTGCCTAAACTTGTGACAAGTTTCACCTGTGTCGAGAGCCTTTCCGGAACAGAGCTGCCTTTGCCAGGTCAAAGCAGGAGAATTCTCCTAATGACTCCCCCTCAGCCATCCGAAGGTCTCCTGTTTCCCCCAAAGGACCTGATCCTTGCTCCCTGCTAGAAACGGCCTCCCAGAGCACCAGCACGGTGCCACCGCTCTGACTTCCTTCAAATCCTTCCTCAAAACCCACCTTTTATGTGAAGGAGAAACCCCCTCGACTGTAACTAAGCCTAAGTATGTGTAACTGAAATCAATACAAATTCTCCCCTGTTTCCTGCCCCTTCCTCTGGGTGTCTCCATTGTGTTGAATTTCAGACTGTAAGTTTCTTGGGGGCAGAGACCTGTCCAAATATATTTTGATGATGATATAGTAATGTAGCACCATCATAGTGCATGTCGCTATATAAATCATCGGCGTCGTGCTTAAAATTTATATACTGCTTTTTCTCAGCGCTCAAAGCACAGCACATAGGTGAGATCAGAATTAATTGCAGCAACCCTGTAAGAAGATATGCCGGCACCGTTTCACAGGCACAATTGGTTTGGGACACTGTCTTTTGTAGGTACGCCTCGTTCTACATCTGAGGCCTTGCTGGGGTCCCGCTGCCGGAGAAGCCTCGGTGGCCTGCTGCAAGGAGCAGGGCCTTTTCAGTCTTGACACCAACTTCATGGAATGTCCTCGAAAAACAGCCTCCAGTGGCTGGTGAGCAATAAGAGTTGCAGCAGCCCAATACTTCTGGAGGACACTGGGTGGCAAGGCCAGCCCTCCGAAGAGGCAGGGCGAATCCCGCACCTCAAGCGGCAAGCAGGAGAAGTGGCGAACTGTATGCTCCCCCCTATGCCAGGAGGGCCCCCCCATAGGTGCCACTGTGTGGGCACATGGCCTGGAGTGACCCGCCACCGTTCTCCTGCTGTGGCAAATGGTGGCCACAGTGGAAGAGTGGCCAGTGGGACTCTCCAGAGCAGCCACCCGCCCTCTGGCTCACTCTGAGAATTCTCTCAGAGCAAACTGGTGGACAGCGTCTCCGAAGAGCCACATTGGTTGTGGGCGATCTCCCACAGTGTCTGGCTCTGAGGAAGGACTCCTCAGAGCTGGCATTTGGGCCCAGCCAGCAGCTTTTTATGGCTAATGTGGCTTTTCAGACTAGTGTGGCAGTGGCAATGAGGAGGTAGGTGGGAGGTGGGGCATGCTGCCGGATGTGGGGGATTGGCGGGAGAAAGATGCAGCGGTGGAGTTGGGGGAGACACAGTGTGTGGGAAGATGCAGCGGTGACGAAGTGGCGCAGGTGCGGTGGAGGCGCATGTGTGCTCTCTGGCCTCAGGTGGCAAGAGAGCTTGTTCCGGCCCTGCAGCTTGAGGGAGGCTGGTTTTTTGTGGAGCCCCACCTCCCCATCGCAAGGAGTCAAAGCATGTGCAGGGTGGCGCTGTTTCAGAAGTGCCTGCGCACGAGCTTTTCCGGGCTGGGGGCCATTAAGCTGCAGATTATTCAGCGTGTCATAATTAGGCCTGAGATCCTTCATGGCTGCCGAGGTCCTTCACGGTTGGTGCACGACGTGCCACTTTGACATGGTGTGGGCGAGTGCAACCGTGAGCATTTCTCCGGGGCGAAATATAAATACGCGTGCACGCCTGCTTATGCAGCTCCTTCCTTCTCTCCAAGGGAATTCCGCCCGGGGAGGGGGAGCCTGCACATCCCTCCGCCCCCAGCCCTGCCACCGCCGCCCCATTGCTTCATTTGACCGAGACAGGCCAGTCAGCCGTCGCCCTTCATGGCTAATCTTCGGACACTTTTAGTGTCACTCTAATGACAGCGCAGCTTTCCGCAGCCCCGGCAATAAAAGCCTCTTAAAGCCGGCTGCCCTGAGCCAGCTCGCTGCTGGGGCCCTTCCTTCCCTCAGGAAATGACATCCTGACAAGAATCGGACGTGAACTCTTCCCTCCTCAAGACACATTAAGGCCTTCTCAGGAAGCACTCCAGAGGCTCCACTCACCCCGCCGCCCCCCCGGCTGCCCGTCAAAGGCCTTTCTCAAGCTGAACCGCACGCCTCCGCGGAGCCTCTCAGGAACGCACCAGGTGGCTTTGCTTGCTTGCCACTCACTCCTGTCATGTTCCTCTTTCTCTCTCACCCAGAGCTGAGGCGATGTTTCCTCTTCCTGTCCAGCAAGCTGCGAGCGGGGCTCGCTCAGGCCCAGACCTCTCCATGCCTCGCAGTGCCTGGCCTGTAATGCGACGGGCAAAAGGCCGCTGAGCCTGTACCAGTTGGCTTCCTGCTGACTTGCACCAGAAAAGGCCCTGCCTGTCAACTCTGCATTTCCCACTCTCCCGTCCAGACAAATACATCTAATTCTGGGTTTCCTTGCGTCACAGCCGGCGTTTTTTCTTTACTACATTTCGATACCCACCCAATAGACCAAAGCTCTCTGGGTGGTTCACAGAAATTAAAGCCCCTACATGCAACATGATAAGACATACCGGTAATATAAAAATTTAAAAACAGAATAAAACCAAAGTTAAAACCAGAGTGAACTCCAGCAGCAGCATAAATATCTAAAAATACAATGAAAAACCAAACTGTAGGACTAAAAGCTTTAACAATCCCACCCCTCTCGCACACACACTTTTTAATGTCAATATGTATATTCATGTTTCATATAAAAAAAATATAATAATTTAAACAAAAATAACTGGTCAAACCATGTTTCACAACAGAGCTTTGTAAACAACTTTTATTTATTTATTTATTTAGATTCCTGTATTTATATAGCTGCCTCATAACAGACATTTTCTAGGTGCTCACAACCAACATTAAAATACAGCACAGTAATACCTTGGATTGCAAGTAACTTGGTTTGAGAGTGTTTTGCAAGACAAGCAAATTTTTAAATATTTATTATTATTATTATTTTTTACTTGATATACAAGCGACGTCTTGCAATACAAGTACTGTAGTACGGCTTAAATTAAAAATCTCTGTACAAATTTTTTTTGGGGGGATTTCGTTTTGATAAACGAGTGTTTTGGATTACAAGCACGTTTCCGGAACGAATTATGCTCTCAATCCAAGGCATGACTGCATATAACGATAAGAACTAAAGCACAATTAAAACGTGGATTTAAACAGAGATCCGGGCTAAAGGCGCAATCCTATGCCAGTTTAGAAAGGAAAAAAGGCCAACAACTCCCAGCATGCCCCAGCCAGCCTACACCTCCCAGCATGCCCCTGCCAGCATAGCTTAGAATAGATTCCTGAGCGCCCTTCGATTCCTAGTGGCAAAAGATGATTGTTTGCTGAGCAAAGGGAATGAGAATCTCAACCTTTAAAACCAAACAAACCCAAAACTAATTTTCTAGTAGGGCTACTCTGAATGTTTACTCATTTTGATTTTGGGGACAAGGGGTAGAGCTTCTGGGCTCCACAAAATATCCCCCCCCCCCACAATGCCACAAATATTCACCTTTTTCCCACCGTTTCAGTGCCGTTCAGTGCTTTGGAGCTATTTAAACCACCACCACCACCAAACAGGTAACTGGTTAAAGAACAGAAAGCAGAGAGCAGGAAGAAACAACCAGTTCTCACAATGGAGTGATGCAAACAGCGCGGTCCCCCGAGGATCTTTTTTGGGACTGGTGCTTTTCGACTTGTTCATAAACGATCTGGCATTGGGGTAAGCAGTGAGGTGGCCAAGTTTGCTGAGGACACCAAATTATTTAAGAAGTTTCAAGCAAAAAAAAAGGGACAGCAAAGGGTTCCAAAAGGATCTTTCCAAGCTGTGCAGTGTGTGTGTGTTACCTCTGTGTGTGTTTGAGCATCACGTTTGCCTTCTGTGAAATTAGTATTTTGCTGTGCTTTGTGTGTGGGAAAATATATGATTTGGCCTTTGGGGTTCAGACTCCACCTCTGCTTTGCTCTCCATTTCTTGGCCAGGTTCCTTGTTTCTGAGCCTCGTCAGTTTGCCTTCTGGGAAATGGGTGTTGGTGCCATTCAAAAAAGCAATTTTGGAGCTCAGAATCCACCTCCGCCTTATACTTAGGTTATTGGGCAAGTTACTTTTCTTTCAGTACTTTTCTCTTTCCCTTCTGGGAAATGGGTGTTTTGTGACTGGCCACGCCCACCACAACAGCCATTTTATGAATGGACAAATGCCCCCATTGTAGCCATTTTGTGACGGGACCCACAACACCGTCTCTCAATTCCAAGTGTGGCCGCTGGCACAAAAAGGTTGGGGACCCCTTCAGGCAGAAACACCAGAATCCACGGTAGTGCGTCAAGGTTCAGCCCAACTTTCTGGCCACCTCCCATGGCTGCTGTCCTGTTTTCTCCATCTTGGTCTCTGTGAAATCCCTTGCCTTCATGTATTTTCCTACTCACTCGCTGCCATCCTAGCCCTTGCCAAAAGATTAAAAAATGGCCTAGATTCTATACAAACCTGAATACACTAAGCAGAATATAAATTTAAACAGTGAAAATATATGCACACATATTGAAGTTGAGTAATTTGTTCTGAACGCTGAATGTGGCTTTCCTTATTATGCAATGATAATATATGCAAATGTATATGATTTAGGTAATTTATTCAAAGCACAGAATCTGCATTTCTTTGCACCTCAGTTTAGACATGGGTTAAGGCACACTTTTATGTGTACAGCACTGATTGGCAGAAGGCAGACGGTGTGATCCGGACCGCACAGGCCAATCTCTGGGGGAATCACCTTGCTCCAGCCAGCTGCTAGGATTTCATAGATTTCATAGATCATAGAGTTGGAAGGAGCCTACAAGGCTACAGGAGTCCAACCCCCTGCTCAATGCAGGAAACTAGAGGAGGGGTCTCCCATCCAAGTAATCGCCAGGCCTGACCCTGCTTAGCTTTCCACGCTCAGACAAGCTGAGCCAGCGTGAGCCACAGGCCTGTATCTTCTTGCAACAACTGTGGGACTAGGTGGACCTTGGCCTGATCCTGCAAGGCACTTCTTATGTTCTTAGTCTCAGAATTACTTAATGATGCCTTAACTTTTAAGATATCCTGATTATGCACGCTTGCTTTGTAAATGTAAAACAGATTGGTATATCCTGGGGATCCGAGTAGACACACGAAAGTAGGCCACACAAGATTGAAATCAGATTACCAGGTAGTCTAAAGCAGGGATGGACAGAAGGTAGATCTCCAGAAGTTTGGGGGACTTCAATTCCCAGAAACCTTTGCCACCATGGCCAATGGTCAGAAATGCTGGGAGTTGAAGTCCAAAACATCTGGAGATCTACTTTCTGGCCATTCCTTGTCAGAATATGGTTCAAATATTCAGTTTTGCCTTCAAGGTAGAAAGCTAGCCTTGGGAAGCAGGTGCAAAGAACTGTCCAAGGGCATAGCTATGAGCTCACTCCTCTTTGTCCCAGAAACGTTTTTTTCTAATATGCTCCAAGGACAGTGGAGCTATGTCTTATTTATTTATTTATTTATTTATTATATTTATCAATCGCCCATCTGGCCGGTCACCCGGCCACCCTGGGCGATGTACAATTAAAATACAATAAAACACAATAAAACATAATAATTAAAACAATATAAAAAATTCTCATTAAAAACCTAACCCACCCCATATTCCCGCCTGAACAGCAATGTTTTTAATGCACGGCGGAAGCTCATCACGGAGGGGGCATGGCGAAGGTCACTAGGGAGGGAGTTCCATAATGTGGGGGCCGCCACAGAGAAGGCCCTCTTCCTAGTCCCCACCAGCCTGGCTGCTCTGGCTGATGGGATAAGGAGAAGGCCGTCCGTGGCAGACCTTGTTGAGCGGCCTACTTGATGTTGCTGGAGGCGCTCCTTGAGATTACATGCAGGTGGGCATTACCTCATGTAATAGAAATGTGTTGTAGATAAGTATATAAGTATGCAATGATAATGTTGCTGGTTTGGTTGGGTAGTCATTCTTTCCGTCTGGCTGGCTATGCTCTGTATTTTTGCTTCTGCACTCTGTCTATGCTCTGTTCCTGTTTTTCAAAACCTGGCTTGTGTTGTTTTACTTCTCGTGGACTAGCCTACTCCACTGAGCCAATACCGCTGCAACTCTGCTCCAGGGAGAATATTGCTTTTATATCCCACCCCCCACCCACCCCAGAATTCCAACATTCCTAGTCTAGGGAGAGCACTTTCCTAGGTTTCATCGAATCATAGAATAGTAGAGTTGGAAGGGGCCTACAAGGCCATCGAGCCCAACCCCCTGCGCAACACAGGAATCCAGGTCAAAGCATCCCCGGCATTCGAACAACATGACCGGTCCACTGAAGTTGGCGTTGAAGGATCATTTTTTCAATGCTAGTAGTCTTTGCTTCTCCCAGTACACTGACATTTGTTCGCCTATCTTCCCAAGTAATTCGCAGGATTTTCCGGAGGCAACGTTGATGAAATCTTTCAAGGAGTTGGAGGTGACGTTTATAGATAGTCCATGTTTCGCAGGCATACAATAAAGTTGGTAATACAATGGCTTCATAAACCAGTGTTTTGGTCTTCTTACAAATATCCCGATCCTCGAACACTCTATGTTTCATTCGAGAAAATGCGGCATTTGCGGAGCTCAGCCGATTCTTTGAATCCGATTCTGTAGCCAACTGTGGATCCACCTGATAGTTGTTTCATCTAGCCCACTTTTGGCTAGTTTGCTAATCAGGATATCATGACTCATGAGGCACTTTGTCAAAAGCTTTGCTGCAGTCAAGATATATTATGTCCACAGCATTCCCACAGTCCACAAGGGAGGTTACCCGATCAAACCATGAGATCACATTGATCTGGCAGGACTTGACAAATCCATGTTGGCTTCTAGTAATCTAGTAATCACTGCATTGTTTTCAAGGTGCTTGCAGACTGACTTCTTTATAATCTGCTCCAGGATTGTTGTCCGACTGACTGGCCTATAGTTCCCAGGTTCCTCCTTCTTGCCCTTTTTGAAGGTAGGAACAACATCTGCCCTCCTCCAGTCATCTGGCACTTCACCTGTCCTCCATGATTTCTCAAAGATAATAGACAGTGGTTCTGAGAGTTCTTCTGCCAGTTCCTATATTACTGTAGGATGCAGCTCGTCAGGCCCTGGAGATTTGAACTCATTCAAAATAATCAGGTGTTCCTTGACCATTTGCCTATCAGCCCCAAGCTGCATTCCTGCCCCTTCAGCGAGTACTTCAGGTTTGCCAGGGAGGGACACAGACCCTCTTTCGGGGGAAGACTGAGACAAAGTAGGAATTGAACACTTCTGCCTTTTCTTTGTCTTCTGTTATCATTTTTCCATCCTCGTTGCGTAGGTGAACCACTATTTCTTTCCTCTGTCTTTTACTATGCACGTCTCTGAAGAAAGCTTTTTTTGTTGCTTTTAGCATCCCTCGCTAGCCTCAGTTCATTCTCAGCTTTAGCCTTCCTGACACCATCCTGCAATTCTGTGCTACCTGCCTGTACTCTTCCCTTGTAGCCTGTCCTTCCTTCCACTTCCTATACGTGTCCTTTTTTGTTTTCAGGTCATCTTTGAGTTTATTGTGAAGCCACATTGACTTCTCCTGTTGTCCTCTACCTTTTTTCCTTGTGGAAATTGTTTGTAATCGTGCATTTAGAATTTCTGGTATTCCTGGCCTGGAAACTCAGGCAGCATGGGTTCGAGGGAGAGGCCATTGCCTTCTCAGCCAAGACATCACTGGGCACTCAGCGTGTGATCTACGGCAGTGTTCTCCAACCTTGGGTCCCCAGATGTTTTTTGGCCTACAACTCCCAGCATGCCCCAGCCAGCTAAGCTGGCTGGGGCATGCTGGGAGTTGTAGGCCAAAAACATCTGGGGACCCAAGGTTGGAGAACAGTGATCTACTACATTTGCAGTCCAGCAGGGGAACAGCTGTAGCTCTTCACCTATCTGGACTCCAATGGAATTAGGAAAAGCTGAAGCTGTGTGCCCAGAACAGTCTTTTTGAAATGGAGGTAGGTACAGTTCAGGCGTGCAGAACCAATTCCAGCCCTAAGGGCAGAATTCCATTTCAGAGACGCTCGGGGGTGGGGGGCGGGGGGGGCTGCCTTCCAGTGGTGGGCGGGGGCCGAAGCCAAAAGGGGCGGGGCCAAAATACCGGCCTATTTTAGCATAAAGCTCTTACTGCCAGCCCACTAACCCTTAATAGGGACGTTTCGGCCTTTTAGAAGGGCTGGAAATTGCACATAAGCCTGGACAACACCAAGCGATCGACAGTGGGAGGGAAGGGGGGGGCGGGGGCTGGGGAAGGGGGCGTGGCCCTCTGGGGAGTCCTGGAAGGCCGGATTGGGACCCCCTGGAAGGCTGGATTATTTGGCCCTCGGTCCTGGTATAGATGAAGGAGGCACTTAGCCAGATGCACGGAGGATATGCTGTTCAGGCTTGTTGCTAAACAGAGCTTCCGCAGAGGAAGGTGTGCCTGAACACCACCAGTTGCAGGGACGTACTGGGCAGCTCCGGGAGGCACCTGGTTGGCCAGTGTGGGATGCAGGAGACTGGGCCAGGCTCTGGGCTTTGGGCCCCAGCTTGTGTGTCTCAGTCTCCCCAAAGGCCTCTCTCCTACACGGCAGTATTCAAAAGCTCTCTCCTTTCCCCCTCTTCCTTCCTTACATTTCTTTTTCTTGGGCCGCCAGTGAAAAAAAAAGGGACACAATCAAACCGTCTTCCTATTAGGGGGAAGAAAAGAAATGAAGGAAGCTTAAAGGCAAAGCAGAGGAGCGGACGAAAGGAGTTTAAATTGGAGTTTTATGGATATTTCTTTCCTTTCGCGAGCGCATTATATTATACTTTTCTTTTGTTAAGAAATACTGAGAGGACATAAGTGGGAGCAGAGAGAGGCAAGGGGGGAAAAATCTATATAAACTCTCAGATATTCATGTGTGACATACGACTCGGGGGAGGCGAGACGCGCGTCTGATTTGCTTAATGCTGACAGTTCTTTCTTCTTATTGGAAAGAAAACACAGCGGGGAACCTAAAACGTGCCGTGGAGAGGTCCGTGTGGCAGGTGTATTTCCAGTTGGCGGCAGTAATGCCGCAGGCCAGGCATTTGCACGAGACGCATCGGAACGGGGCGGGCGGGCGGGCGGGCGGGGGGGGGGTAGGGATCACACACCCCACACAAAGTTCTTTGCCAGATTCCCAGAAACCGCTGCTGCTGCTAAGAATGCTAAAAAGTACCGCGAGGGTAAAAGGGACCAAACTGTGGCGTGTTTGAGCATGTAGTAGAGAGAGACAGAAAGGAGGAAGACAAAGCGGGAGAAGTTGAGAAAGAAAGAAAGGTGTGCAGGGAAAGTGTGGAAAAAGGGCAAAGTCCCACCCTCAGGCAGCCACACAAAGTCTCTCTTCTCCAGTGTTCTCCAACCTTGGGTCCCCAGATGTTTTTGGCCTACAACTCCCGGCACGCCCCAGCCAGCTACGCTGGCTGGGGCGTGCCGGGAGTTGTAGGCCAAAAACATCTGGGGACCCAAGGTTGGAGAACACTGCTCTTCTCGATCTCACAGCATCCATGCTTTGCCTCGCCCCGCAGCCCGGAGCTGTAAGAAGAGAGCTTCCCGATCCCCTCCATCATCCGGCACAAAGTCCTTGTCCCTTAAAGCTCCACACCGTTTGTTGTCCTCGGCCTGAATCAATCACTGAAGGACCGGATGTGAGAGCAAAGCGGCTGAAGCTTAATCCGGGCGCAAGGCAGGAAAACGTTGCCAATTGGGGAAGAGCCAGTCTGAGTTCAGTGTTCCACCTCTTTTGGGACGGGCTTGCGCTAGGCCTGAAGAATCAGGTTTGCGGGTGTGCTCTTTGGTCTAGTCCTTCTCTTCGACCAGGGGTTCTCAACCAGGGGGGAATTCCCCCCCTGGGGGGGGGGAATTCTAGGGTTTCAGGGGGGGAAAATTGGGACCACAGACTCAAACTGTTGGAATACTGACCTTTCTACAAATTACAATTCTACAGATTGTACATCATCTACAGGACATCACACCTTATTGTATGGCACAGATTAAGCGAGGCAATCTTGGAAAGGGGGGGGGGGATGACATTCTGACATCTGGTGAAGGGGGTGCACGGGGCAAAAAAAAAAAAGGCTGAGAACCGCTGTCTTAGACTGTCAGCTGGCAGTGGTGCTTTCCCCCAACTTCGGTTGGTGCATTCGGAGTGCCCCTTAGCCGCCATTACTACTGCAATTTGCTCCCCGTGGGCTGCCCTTGAAGTGCATTCAGAAACGTCAGTCGGTCCAAAATGCCACAACGAGGATCCCGACTGAGACCGTCACAAGGAGCGCATGACACCCGCGTTTTTCACCATCTTTGATGGCTTCCCATTTTTTTACCCCGGGCTCAGTTCAGTGGGCTGATACTGTCTTTTGAAACTCTCAGTCAGAGACTTCCCCCCAGCCCGGTGCCCTCCGGATGTGCTGGACTGCAACTCCCACCATCCCCAGGCAGCATAGTCATGGGCCATGCAGGCTGGGGGTGATGGGGGTTGCGGTCCAACACATCCAGAGGGCGCCGGGCTGGGCTAGGCTGCTCTCAATGGCCGGGGTCCCGGGCACTTGCCGGATGGCCCTCTCCAGTGCAGGCCTGCCCAGTTGCTCAGAGTGGCCCCAGGGGCCATACTCAGCGTCGCCCCGGCCACTGAGGTGGGGAGGGTGGCCAGGCGCCAGCGGGCTTCCTCGGCAGTTCCCAGGCTTGGAATTGTCTCCCCGGGAGACCCCCACCCCACTTGAAATACAGTATTTTTCCATGTATAAGACTATACTTTTTCCTAAAATTGTTAGACTAAAAATTGAGGGTCGTCTTATACACGGAAGTAAGCCAAGGAGAGAACCGCGCGGTTGCGAAACTGCCCAGTGGAGGGGCGTCTTATACATGGGGGCGTCTTATAGACGGAAAAATACGGTATTCCACTTGAGCAATCTCTCGCGTGCTGCTGCTGCTGCACATCTGGTCAATATACTCCTGCTCCTTGTTTTAAATCTTTCCCCTGTTTTTTTTTTTTTTGTACATGGTTTTTTGGGGGGCTAATTCTATTATGTATTTGATGATTTAAGATGATGATGATGATGATGATGATGATGATGATGATGATGATGATGATGATGCCGCCGCCACCTTGGGTACCTGAAGGGTGCTGTTGTTACCACACCTGCTCATCATCACCATCCTCCAATCAACCTGTGCCTGGACACATCCTTTGCTTCGCCACCTCCTGCACTCCGCTGCCCAAAGGTCCCCTAACTCAGTGTTCTCCAACCTTGGGTCCCCAGATGTTTTTGGCCTACAACTCCCAGCATGCCCCAGCCAGCGTAGCTGGCTGGGGCATGCTGGGAGTTGTAGGCCAAAAACATCTGGGGACCCACGGTTGGAGAACACTGCCCTAACTGCCTGCCTCCGCCCGCCCTCCCTCCCTCCCTCCCTCGCCGCTTCTTCTCCGCATAACTCCCTTCCCAAGCACTGCACGGGGGCGCCTCAAAGCCCACCACGCCCATGAGGCCTTTCCGTCACCCCCTTAGTGCCGACTCCCAACGGAACCCGAAGCTTAAGGAGATGTCTCTGCATTTGCAGCGCACGCGCTCTCCCGTTGCTACCTCCGCGCCTCTCCCCCTTTTCTCCCTTCCGTCCCCTTATTGTTGAAATTTAGATTGTAAGCTGTGTGGGGCAGGGACTTGACTTTTTTGTGTTTACGGAGTAATGTAAGTCAAGCCGCTTGTGCAAGTATAGGTGCTTTGCACAGTGATGGTGATAGATAAGAGTTTCAATGAGAAAACACCCAATGGAGTCCAACAGCATTTGTCTGGCCTAGCTGAAGCGGCCGGACCTTTTGCCCGGTCACACCCTGTTCCGCATCTGTCACGAAACTTGAGCTTCCACAGTCGCTTGGGAGCTTCATCGGAGCCACGCTTCATTCATTCATTCATTCATTCATTTATTTCATTTATATACCGCCCCATAGCCGAAGCTCTCTGGGCGGTTCACAATACTCTATACATAAAAACAACATTAAAACATACAAAACAGTTTAAAAAATTAAAAACCAAATTTAAAAACACAGTTTAAAATAACAATACAAAAAGCCAATAAAACTGAGCCTACAGGTGACAATCCCCCCCGTGCTATTCCAAGCTCCTAACTAAATGCCTTGGCATAGAGGGAAGTCTTAACCTGGCGCCGAAAAGATAGTAAGGTTGGCGCCAGGCGGGTCTCAGTGGGGAGCTGATTCCATAACTGGGGGGCTACCACCGAGAAGGCCCTCCTCCTCGTTGCCACCAACCGAGCCTCTCTTGGAGGTGGCAGTCGGAGGAGGGCCCCAGATGTTGAGCGTAGTGTCCGGGTAGATAACGGTTGGGAGAGACGTTCCGTCACTGTAGCCTGGGCCCGGAGTCCGTTTCCGTGGCAGGCTGCAGCCACAGGACAAGTGTGGCGGGCGGGGCAGGGATGCGTTTGACAGCACCGACGTCCCCCCGGCACGTGTCACTGTGTCTGCGTTAAAAGAGAAGGCCGGCACAGCCGGTCCCACAGTGCAGAGCGAATTGCACGCATCCGTGAAAGGAAAGGCAATGTGGGGACGGAGGGCCCGCACGGCAAGGAGACGTCAGCATCGACTCGGACTTGAACGAGGAGACGCCTGCTACGGGCGCCAGCCTTTTATTTATTTATTTTATTTTATTTATTTATTACATTTATACCCCGCCTTTTTTCCTACAAGGAACCCAAGGCGGCTTACATAATCCTCCTCCTCCTCCTCCTCCTCTCCATCTTATCCTCACAACAACCCTGTGAGGTAGGTGAGGCTGAGAGTGAGTGACTGGCCCAAAGTCACCCAGTGAGTTTCATGGCCGAGCGGGGACTAGAACCCGGATCTCCCGAGTCCCAGTCCAACACTCTCACCACCGCTACGCCACGCTGGCTCTCAAAAGTTTTGGCCTACAACTTTTATGGTGAGCCATCGGAGCTGGGGAGTAGGGGAACGAGGAGCAGTGCTGCTCCCCCAGCACCGGCACGGGCCTAGCACCTCAGGCCGCACCACACCGATCCGTTCCTCGTGACGGGCGCTGCGTGTCTGGTACCCTCACCTAGCCTTCCTCCGGCATCTCTCCCTGCCCGGCCCTCCTCCTCTCTCGCCGCCGCTCTTCCACCCTGCCGCCTTCCCCATCTGCTCGCATTCTTGCCCCAGCCCTGGCGTGCAGCCAGCTCTGCTTCCGGGCTGGCCCCCCCTGTCGGTCGGCCCCCGTCCGTCGCTCCATCCAACCCCGCTGGGAGCGGCACTTCAGCTCAGCCACTTGCAGCCCAGTGCTGCTGACGGGGAGCGAGTTCGAGGGACCTAACGGGAGGGCCCAAAGGGCGGATATTCATTTCATTTCATTTCATTTATTTCATTTATATACCGCCCCATAGCCGAAGCTCTCTGGGCGGTTCACAGCACTCTATACATAAAACAACATTAAAACATACAAAACAGTTTAAAAAATTAAAAACCAAATTTAAAAACACAGTTTAAAATAACAGTACAAAAGCCAATAAAACTGAGCCTACAGGTGACAATCCCCTCCGTGCTATTCTAAGCTCCTAACTAAATGCCTTGACATAGAGGGAAGTCTTAACCTGGCGCCGAAAAGATAGTAAGGTTGGCGCCAGGCGGGTCTCAGTGGGGAGCTGATTCCATAACTGGGGGGCTACCACCGAGAAGGCCCTCCTCCTCGTTGCCACCAACCGAGCCTCTCTTGGAGGTGGCAATCGGAGGAGGGCCCCAGATGTTGAGCGTAGTGTCCGGGTAGATAACGGTTGGGAGAGACGTTCCGTCAGGTATTGTGGTCCTAAGCCGTGCAGGGCTTTATAGGTTAAAACCAGCACCTTGAATTCGGCTCGGAAGCATATTGGCAGCCAGTGCAAGCGGGCCAGAACTGGTGTAATATGCTCGGACCTTCCGGTCCCTGCAATAAGCCTGGCTGCCGCATTTTGCACTAGCTGCAGCTTCCGAACAGTCTTCAAGGGCAGCCCCACGTAGAGTGCATTGCAGTAGTCTAGTTTAGAGATCACCAGAGCGTAGATTACTGAGACCAGGCTATCCCTGTCCAGATAGGGGTGTAGCTGGGCCACCAGCCGAAGCTGGTAAAAGGCACTCCTTGCCACTGAGGCCACTTGAGCCTCAAGTGACAAAGATGGCTCCAGGAGCACCCCCAAGCTACGAACCTTCTCCTTCAAGGATATTGCCAACGTTCAAGAATGGGTGGGGTTTCCAGTGGGTGGGGAATGCCTGGTTTTGAATTTCAGGCCAAAAGCGTGATCCAGGCTACAAAGACGAGTGTTCCAGCAGGGGACAAAAGTGATTGTCAGGACCGGCCTTATTATGTCAAGTGTTTGAATTCACGACTGCAGCAGGCGAGCGCGACTGACGCCACTGCGCAGCCGGGCTGGGCCTTCTCTTTGCAGCTCCTGCTGTCTGCCGATGGGCTCGGGAAGCTTTCCTCTTACGTCTTCGCTTTTCCTCTTCTCCTTTTCCCTCCCCAAAATTTCAGCTGAGCGGCTAGAATTCCTGACCCGCGGCTGGCAATCTCTCCCCCCCCCCACCCCCGGTTTGTGGAACCGCCAGAAAAACTGCTGTTTCAGCAGGCAGTGGCGGCGGAGGCGAGCGCTGAGCAAGACCCAGCCTCTGTCAGGGCCGAGCGAGCGAGCGGCTGGTTAAGTTAAGTTAATCACATCTGTGTATCTTCTTCCCCGGGGAGACGTGGCCGGGCCCCCGGGGGGGGGGGATTGCTGGGCTCTCTGTATTCTGCCAACTCAGGAGCTGCTGCCAAGCTTGGGTTGCGTCAAGAGGCAGCGGCCAGGAACGCCGCGGCGGCTGAGGCTGACAGACAGAGCGGGCTGCAAAGTGTCACGAATCCCCCTCCACGGCAGCTCATCCGGTCCAGTGAGCGCGGGCCTGGTCGCTTATTAACACACATCAGGCCTGCTACCTCACTCTGCGTACAGTTTTTTTTGGGGGTGTGTGTGCAGAGGAGGAAAATGCCAGCCACAGGGCTGACTTAAGATGTTGGATTGCCTGAAACATCTCCTCCTCCAGTCCGGATTCTGGGTGCTGCCGTGATTCTAAGACAGTGTTCTCCAACCTTGGGTCCCCAGATGTTTTTGGCCTACAACTCCCAGCATGCCCCAGCCAGCATGCCCCAGCCAGATGTAGGCCAAAAACATCCGGGGACCCAAGGTTGGAGAACACTGCTCTACTCACTCGATCACTCTCAAAGCGGGAGAAGTTGAGAAAGAAAGAAAGGTGTGCAGGGAAAGTGTGGAAAGAGGGCAAAGTCCCACCCTCAGGCAGCCACACAAAGTCTCTCTTCTCTAGTGTTCTCCAACCTTGGGTCCCCAGATGTTTTTGGCCTACAACTCCCGGCACGCCCCAGCCAGCTGGCTGGGGCGTGCCGGGAGTTGTAGGCCAAAAACATCTGGGGACCCAAGGTTGGAGAACCCTGCTCTAAGATGACGATCACTCGTGAGCAGACAGAGAACTCGGCGTAGGAACTTCTGGCTGCAGCTGCGAGAGATGATGGCGGGTGGGTGGGCAGGCAGGCAGGGGGGAGATGAGGATCCCCACCCTTACCAGAAACTGCCAGAAGGTGGCAGAGGTGAAGAGGGTGTTCCAGTCAACACCATGCAAGGCCGATTGGCACTCCTCCACCCCTGACCTGGCTGCCGTCAGTGGCGAGAGAGTGACCAGGTGGCCGGCAGCTCCATCCATGCTTGCGTGGCGCAGATGGAGGCGCCCTCAATTTCCACTGCAAACTCGTGTGGGAGTTTCTTGTCAAGAAGGGGGTAGGTCCGCGCTCCCCCTCAACTGCCCCGCAGTGGTGTCCACCAGTGCTGCCTACCAGCAAACTGCCTAGCCCAGGGCTCTCCAACCTTGGGTCCCCGGATGTTGCCTGGACTACAGCTCCCAGAATCCCTTGCCAATAGCCATGCTGGCTGGGTATGGTGGGAGCTGTAGGCCAGCAACATCCGGGGACCCAAGGTTGGAGAGCCCTGGCCCAGCCGCTGTGGGCACATGATCCCAGCTTGAGGCTGAATCTGTAGGAGGATAGACCGGTGCTGAATAGGTGCTGGAGACAAATTATGTGTAGGGGGTCTGTTGCCACAGCGTGCTAGGTGAACCTTTGGTCTGATACATACACCAGGGATAGTGTGATGTTCTTAAGGCACAATGCAATGCATGTTTAGACAGAAAAAAGTCCTACTACAACTCCCAGCATGCCCCAGCCAGCATGCTGGCTGCGACACGCTGGGAGTGGTAGGACTTTTTTTTCTGTCTAAGCATGCATTGCATTGTTCCCTTAGAGTATTATAACTGGGAACTCCATCTTCAAAGGCACATCTCTCTCTGAATAGCAAGTGCTGAATAGCAAGTGCTGAGGGCAGGGCCGGCGCTACCGCTAGGGAGGCCAAATAGGCTGTTGCCTAGGGCGCGTAGCGGAAGAGGGCGCAGAACGCTGCGCTCCTCTTCGCTGCCGGCGCGCTCCTGCCCTGCCCGCCCGCCCGCCTCTCCGAGAAAGCCAGGTCAGTGCGGGGGATTGCGCCCAGAGTAGTGGTGGGGCCGAGCCTGGGCACCTCCCCCCCACCTCGCCTCACCTCTGCACCGCCTCCCCCCCGCGCCGCCTCCCCCCCGCCTCGCTTCGCCTCTCCTCCGCGCCGCCTCCCCCCCCGACACCTACCTTCTCCGCGCTGTTTCCGGAGCCCCGCCCGCGCTCTGTTTTGGCGGGAGGAACCAGGGCAACAGGGCTTAAACAGCCCTGTTGCTCTGGTTTCCCCCGGCCAAAAACAGAGCGCGGGGGTCCCTTTTCGGAGGAGGCGTGGGAAGGTAGGTGGGGGGCGGCAGCGGCAGCGGCAGCGTGCGGGGGGGTTCCGGTGGCGGCGGGGGGGCGGGAGGTTGCAGAGCAGGGCTGCTTTCCGGAGCCCCCCCCCACGGCACGAGAGGGGGGGCGCTAAATATAATTTAGCCTAGGGCGCCAAACTGCCCTGCACCGGTCCTGGCTGAGGGGAAAGGACTTAAGGTGGACTTCTTGTGGACTTCCCGGAGGTGTCTGGCTGGCTAGACTTGGCAGCGGAATGCTAGACCACATGGACCTTTGGCCTGATCCAGCAAGGCAGTTCTGGCCAAGATCCTGGTGCGGTGACGTATCCGAGGGCCCCGGGCTGTGTACCTGAGTGGGTGTCAGCTGCCGGTGAGTTGAATTCTTAGATCTCTTGGCAAAGGACAGAAGCCACTCTTGGACATGCTAGCCCAGCCTTCCCCAAGCGGGTGCCCTCCAGCATGGCACGCTGGGAATTGTGGGAGCTGTAGTCCGATGTGTCTGGAGGGCACTGTGGCGTAACCCCACAATTCAGTTCCCTGGTGTATGTCTGCATTAGTATGTTTAGTGGGTCTAGAATGCCGAACTGAGTGGGTGTGGTTTGTGATGTCTTAGAAAGGGTGGGTGGGAGGAGTATATAAGGAGTGTGTGTGAGTGATGTCAGAGTTAGTCGAGTTAAGTGAGTTGAGTGTTATGGGAGTGTGGAGTTGGGTTAGAGAGTTTTAGGTGGTTGGAGTTAGTGTGACATGGGAGAGTGTAGTGTGTCGGGAGAGTTGGGAGTTAGGTTAGTTACAAAGTGTTTGGTGTAGGCAGGTTTATTTTCTGGAACTAAGATTTTGAGAATTAAAATAAACTTACAGTAATACCTTGGATTGCAAATAACTTGGTTTGAGAGCGTTTTGCAAGACAAGCAAATTTTTAAATATTTATTTAATTCTTTTTGACTTGATAAACAAGCGACGTCTTGCAATACAAGTACTGTAGTACGGCTTAAATTAAAAATCTCTGTACAAATTCTTTTTGGGGGATTTCGTTTTGGTATAAGAGTGTTTTGGATTACAAGCACGGTTCCGGAACCAATTATGCTCTCAATCCAAGGCATGATTGTACTTTTATTTTGTTTGCTACCCAAATCCTTCATGTCAGCTTGGCGTTATTAACCTGCTCTACTTTGAAATCTACACACACCCCTTTGTACCCACAGCATCATAAATTTAAGCTAGACCCTTAATAACCAGTATTCATCTTTTCCCTCATAGGGGAAAGGTTTCCTTTGACCCTCCCCTCAGGTTTTCAAGTGTTGATGCTTGGCCTGAGAAGGGTTTATGCGCCTGGCCCTAAAAGTGTAAGGGGCCTTGTCGTCGCAGGCACCATGTTGGGGAAGTCTGGGCGGGCCCATTCGCCACATGAACAAAGGAAGCGACCTTCCGCCGTGTGTCAGCCCACTGGTCTGGTGTTTTCCAAACATGTGAGCCTAGGAAGCTGTCTCACACTGAGACAGCCCAGGATTGTCCGCCCGGCATTGACTGGCAGCAGCTCGCGCAGGCCTCCGATAGAGTGAGGCCTTTTCTGACCCTGTTACCTGAGATCCATTTGAAAGTGGATTGAAACAGAGACCTTCTCTACATAAAGTCTGTACTCTGCGGCCGGCTGAGCTGTAGGACGTTTAAAAATTGGTTCCCCCATATAAGGGCATGGGACTTCTGGAATCTGGTCCTGCAGAATGTCTTATGAATCCAGACGAATGGTTTCTTTTCATCACCCCTAGTAACTGGAGCATTTCTTTCCAGGATGATGCAACCCCGCCCCAACCGCCCAAACAATGCTAAATGCTAATACCAAACAGCAGCTGCAGAGTTTGCACCACCAGATATTAGGGGGGCTGCTTCTTGGTCATGATCCCTCCCAAAAAAGCTTGTTGGGCAGCCTTGGGAAAGTCATTCATTCACCTGCGGCCTCAGTTCCTTCATCTGTAAAATGGGAACATGGAATTACTGACTTGCAGGATAGCAGGTTTAACGCGTGTTACTCAACTCAAGGATGGAAAGCGGAATATCGGTGGTCAATATAAGAGGTTTAAAGATGTTCATAAGGCTAATCTTAAAAAAAATGCAATATAAACATCGAAAACTGGGAAGCTCTGGCCCATGAACGATCTAACTGGAGTTTGGCCTTTCCCAAAGGTTCTAAGGACTTTGAAGAAGCCCGAGTGCAAGGTGAAAGGGAAATGTGCTAAGCGAAAAGCACGTCAAACGGATCCTTTACAGGACCATCTTTCATCTGGTAACCTGTGTCCTCACTGTGGGAAGCTGTGTGGATCTAGAATTGGCCTCCACAGTCACTTAAGGACCCATCGCTAGGGTCTACACAGTTTTCTTTGGAATTTCCTCCTTTTAAAATCTCCTTTTTGTAATGTTATCCTGGAAGACAATCTTACTCGGCCACGAGTGATCGCCTACCACATGCTAGAAGGGAGACGCAAATGACCAGGGCTCCGCTGGGCTCTCGTGGGGTTCACTTCTGCAGTGAAATGTGTCGTTTTTCTGAGTGTGTGGTGGAGTTTCCCCCCAAAGAGCGGCACTCCTCTACGAAACCGAATGCGGGGCCAGCCCCTCTTTAAACGAGGCGGCCCCTGGTGCCCTGTGCGGAGCGGCTCTTCTCTTGCCAAAGCAGTTGCCGCGGGAGGGCAAGTAGGCATACGGCAGCTGGTACTTCATTTCCACCCCTATTTGCATGCCCCCCCCCGCTTGCAAAAACAGGAGGGGGGGGGCTTTTCACAGAGCATGAAATGTTTTTGAAAAAGGACCCCCCCCCCTTCCTCAGATCAGCCCTAGAAATGACTGGCACCCGTTGATTTCCCACTCCCGCACCGCCACCGCCACCCCATTGTACGTTTGCGCCTCGGCTCGGGTCGTGGCGGAGCTTAAAAAAACCCAAGCAGGCATAATAAAGCCTATCCTCAAACCTCCAGGCCTCCTGTCTAAAAATCAGGCTTGTTTTGCCGTTGTAGAACAAATTCCTGCTCCTGTGAAAGGAAAGGATTTGAACAAGAGTTTAAACAAGGGAGAGCCATCCTTGCCTTGTCAAAGAGAATAAAGGAGAAAAGTTGCAAGAGTTTTCGCTGCAGGTTTCAGCCTGCCTGTGTTCTCCTTTCAGACCCCCCCCCCAGCCTCGGGGACTGTCATCTCGCCTTCATCTCCACGGCATCGACCCTCCGGTTACCCAGAATCCCTCCTGAACGTTCCCTGGTGCCTCTCCGTTGTGCGTTTCAGGGCCACCATTGGCTTGATCCTCTATTGACAGGTTGCCTCCTCCCTTTGCTTCCCTTTCAAAAGGGGGTCTCTCTTCTCCTTTGCTTTGCTTTGCTTTCATTTCCCGCTCCTTGCGCGCACGCCTCTGACAAGGTCGCATGCAGCGGAACTGGGGTCCAATTATCAGGCCCCCTTAAAAGAGCGTCCCTTCGTTTAGAAGACGATTGGAACTGTCGGAATATTAACAAGGTCTTCCGTGGCGGCGAGGAATCCAGCCGGGATGGAGAAGGAAGTGTAGCTCTCTGTGTGTGAGTGTGTGTGAAAAGAGCCCTATGAATTATGAATGGTCTTTATAGACTCATATGAGAAAGGAGCACAGGCAACCACCCCCCCTCCCCAAATATGTAGGAGGGCCAGCTGGCGAAACGCCAGCAAAACTGTGCCGGTGAACATCTATTGATTCCAAAGCCATCGTCGGCCTTTCGTCAGGGCTGGGCCAGGCCAAGGTGGATCCAAAGGATCCGTTGCCTTCGTTTGCAGAACTGATTCTGTCCTGCACTGAGTAGGTATGCTTTTTTGATACTGCGGGAGGCGTTGGGTCTCCATCCTGGGCTGCAAGGTCTTATGTGCGACTGGGGCTGGACCGGGGCCGTGTAGCTCTGGGCGTGTCTTCCATGGGGCCACCCTTGTCTCTTGGCGTTACATGCCAGGCCTTTGAGAACTGTGCTGAAGTTGCCACGGCGGAGATCCGACGGCTCACCCGTCACTCCGCCTGTGGAACCTCACCACACATGGCAGCCAAAAATAGCATGTGCTGGAAGACTGCTTTGGTTTTGTCTGTCGCTCTTGCTCATTTGCATTTGGTTTTTGGCCCTTTTTCAGAAGAACAGCGGCAAGACCCTACACGGCTCCGGCCCAGCTTATCTCAAGGAGCGCCTCCAGCAACATCAAGTAGGCCGCTCAACAAGGTCTGCCACGGACGGCCTTCTCCTTATCCCATCAGCCAGAGCAGCCAGGCTGGTGGGGACTAGGAAGAGGGCCTTCTCTGTGGCGGCCCCCACATTATGGAACTCCCTCCCTAGTGACCTTCGCCATGCCCCCTCCGTGATGAGCTTCCGCCGTGCATTAAAAACATGGCTGTTCAGGCGGGAATATGGGGTGGGTTAGGTTTTTAATGAGAATTTTTTATATTGTTTTAATTATTATATTTTATTGTGTTTTATTGTATTTTAATTGTACATCGCCCAGGGTGGCCGGGTGACCGGCCAGATGGGCGATTGATAAATGTAATAAATAAATAAATAAATAAAATAAGATCTTTGATAATGGGGATGGAAATTTGCAGGGATGGGGACTCGGACTCCAGGACTCGACTCGTGAGTCGGACTGAGTCCCCCCTCTGACTCGAGTCCCAGTATTTTTTATGGGACTCGAGACTCGACTCGGGACTCGAGACCAAGGACTCGTGTTCCGAAATCGTGTTCCTCAAATGTAACATGGATAGGTTTTAGGAAGTGCAGCAAGTTTATTTTTAAAAATCATTTCCCTAAAATGCAACCTTTCAGACATTTTGGGTTTGGCTACCTCTGCCTGCCTGTCTGGGGTTCCCTGCCTCCTCTGCCTGCCTGGTCTCTTCTTAACCAGTGCAGTTCCACAGTTTGAATTGTCCAAGACAAAGGCCCCTGCCTGCCTGCTTTGGGGTTCCCTGCCTCCTCTGCCTGCCTGGTTATTTTGGGTTTGTCTGCCTGGTCTGTTCTTGCCAAAATCAGTGGCAGAGTTTTGAGATAAAAAGGCACACTTGTACCTAGAATTTATTTAAGCCACACATCTGAAGTAGCCTTATTTTGTTGGGAAAATAACCCATTGATTTTAATAGGGACTTGTGGAGTCAGCTTTGGGAGTGACTCGGGACTCGTGAGTCACCATTTTGGACCAAGGACTCGGACTCGAGACTCGGGTCCAAAGACTCGTGACTCGACTCGTGACTCGAGACCAAGGACTCTTCAACATCCCTGGAAATTTGCTACAAAGCAGGAAATCCCTGGGTGGATTCTTTCTTCTGCCGTGAACAAAGTATAAAGAAAAAAAGGAAGGAAGGATGGAAAAGCTGGGCCTCGAAGTTGCCCATCCGCAGCACCTGGACAGCAGACAAGTCACCTGGCCACTGTCTTACGGTGAGATTCACGGTCTTCTTATTTAAATTATAATAATTATTTCTAAATCTGCATATACGGGGTGTGTGTGTGTGTGTATAAATATATATATATATATATATATATATATATGCATATGCAAATTTTATGCAAATCTGTGTCCTCTTTTTGGTGATTCATAAGTGGGCACCCTAGGTGGACCATTTTCTATTTCTGGCAGGGGATTGGAAATGGTGACCCCCGAGGCCCCTTCCGCCTCTTTGCTTCTATGTTTGCACATCAGCCTGCCTTTGGGGGTCTGCCTAGCTCCCATCCCCCTTCCTTCTTCTGTTCATCCGTCTTCTTGAGTGCTTCTGTGTCTGTCACTACCTCACCTGTCACTTGTCACAGCTCTGCCAATTCACTGACGATCACGCAAGCTCCTCTCCAGTCCCTGTTAGGCTGAGTGTGTGGGGATGTGATCGCCGTACAATCAGGACCGGTGCAGGGCAGTTTGGCGCCCTAGGCGAAATAAAATTTGCGCCCCCCCCTCTCGTGCCATGGGGGGGGCTCCGGAGCAAAGCAGCCCTGCTCTGCAAACACCCCCCCCGCGCCGCCACCGCCGCCGCCACCACCACCACCTACCTACCTACCTACCTTCCCCCGCCCTGGCTGCTGCCGCCGCCTCCAAACAGGAAGTGACGCGACGGGACCCCCGCGCTCTGTTTTTTGCCGGGGAAACCAGGGCAACAGGGCTGTTTAAGCCCTGTTGCCCTGGTTCCTCCCGCCAAAACAACGCAGGCGGGGCTCTGGAAGCGACGCTGAGAAGGTAGGTAGCGGGGGGAGGGGGGTGGCTTCGGCGGGTGGGGGAGGCGCGGCGGCGGCTTCGGCAGGGGGAGGTGCGGCGGCGGCTTCAGCCGGCGGGCGGGCGGGTGGGCGGGGCGGCAGGGGAGGAGGCCCGGCGGGGGTGGCGTGGCGGCGGCAGCGAAGAGGAGCGCAGCGTTTCTGCGCCCTCTTCAGCCATGCGCCCTAGGCAACCGCCTAGTTTGCCTAGCGGTAGCGCCGGCCCTGCGTACAATGGATGGGGCAGGGCAGGGGACGGAGGAGTGTTGGCAGGGCAGGGAGAATATCTTGGGGTGTCGTATGCAAGGCTGGCTTCCTAAGGTGCAGAACAAAATGGCGCCCCTCCTATTCCCATGCACAAAAGTCGACCGGATCTGGCAATTAAATCTCTCTTCAACATTAGCAGCAGGACAGTGTCCTCCACTGCAGAGCAACAGACGGACGTAGGGGGTGCAGGGCAGGCTTTGCGGCGCGCAGCTCTCTCCTCCGCCACCTTGCTGCTGCCTCCCAGCATCTTCCACCTGAGGCGGCTGCCTCAATCCGCTTAGTGGTAGGGCCGGCCCTGATCTTATGGCACCGTCAGAATCATAGAGGCTGGCCAGATGTAAGACACTCATGGCACGGACAGTAGCCACGTGTGTCATAAGCCGGAATCTAGCCCTTGTCCAGTCATTAGGGCAGTGCTTCTCAATTATTTTCTGTCGTGCCCCCCCCTAGGAAGAAGAAAACATTTCGCGCGCGCCCCCCCGCGCGACTGTAAATAGTATCATTTGTCTATAAAATTGTTATAAGTACACCTCTGCATAACACTGTATCCTTATTAACGTATAAGAGAATAAAAAAAGAAAGAAATGTGGATCAATTTACAACAAAGAATAGCTTTATTAACTGTGGCAGAAAAGATTTAAAGGAGCACAGGATTTAAAGGAACACAATATTAAAAAAAAACTTTTAACTGAGGTCAAACGAGCCCCCCTTTACGGAGCCTCGCGCCCCCCCCCTGGGGGGCCCGCCCCACTGTTTGAGAAGCACTGCATTAGGGCCATGTCAGGCCCGGGGCCTAGTTTGCCACAGGATGCCCTGTCGTGCGGGTCTGACACAAATAAGGCCAGAGGCAGGAGTCATGGTCGTAAACTGGCTGGAAGTCAGGCACTGGGTTAGGCTGACCTCTCAAACCAATGGAGATAGTATGGCATAGAACCTATCCTGACTGGTGTTACAGGAAAGAAGGAGCTAAGGCACCAAAGGCACCGGAAGCTTTCTTCTGGGATGTTCCCCCTCCCCTCCGTGCCTTACGGGCAGGGCAGGTGCAAGGCAGTTTGGTGCCCTAGGCAAGATCAGATATTTAGCGCCCCCCCCCTTCCCACTTGAGCCCTCCCTCCCTCCCTCCAGCCCTATGCTCCTGGCACCCCCTTTAGCCCTGCGCCCTAGGCAGCCGCCTAGTTGGCCTAATGGTAGCACCGGCCCTGCTTACGGGCCCTTCTCCAAATGTAGAATGAAACCCACTGTTCCCACATTGAGCTGGGGTGGTGGAAAGCATCATCTTGGGAGGCTAGGCTAGGGTGCTGGCAGGGAGTGAGGGGATGTGTTTTGCTTGCGCTGTGTGCGCGCACACACAATTTGCTTGGGCTTTTGGGGGGCTGGTATGTGTGAGTTAGCTGATTTGTTGGTTTTTGGTGGGGGTGTGTGTTTTGCTCGGGTGTCTTTCTCTGATCGTCACCAGTTTGCTTTCTGTGTGAAATGTGTGTTTTGTTGTGTTTTCAAGGAGGCAAATAACATGTGATTTGGCATTTAGGACTCCGCCTTGGCCTCTGCCTTATACTTAGGTCCTTGGGTACATTGCTTTACTTTTTGCCCTACCAGTTTTTACCTTCTGGGGAATGGATGTTTCAGGAATTGCCATGCCCACTATGGCAGGCATTTTGTGAGAGCGCCCATGACACTCACTCAAAATTCCAAAGGAGCCCACTGTCCCCAAAAGTTTGGGCCCCCCGAAGACTCTTCATAATCAGGAATCCTGCTTTGACACACAATTCCCCATTGTGTGAAGGCCTGCTCCCATGTGTATTCCTGTCCCAGTGGGCGAACTTTGCAGATCTGTGCCTCAAACTGCATCAAAAGTGAGGAGAGTGCCTGTCGCCCGCCATCCGGACATTCAATCTTTGTGTGCCGAAGAAGCCTAACAACTGAACAGGGCTTCTGAAAGTTAAGAATTTTGAGCGCGCCCCTGGAGGCAAGCAGAAAAAGCCAGAAAGGGATTGTAGTGCTTTGGCCGCTTAATGGATGCTTAGGTCCCGCTTAATGGATGTTTTAGCATTCTTTGAGAACATCAATAAATAAATATGTAGTGGGGGCAATCCACTAGACGTTATATGGCTGGACTTTTCAGAATGCTTCTGACAAATGGCCGCAGCAAGAGCTCCCGACAAAACGTAGGATGGGAGCAACAAATTGCTCATTAACCTTCCTTTAAAACAGGGGTGGGGGACCGCAGGCCTCTGGGCCACACCTGCCCCCCCCTGGGGGGGCCAGTCTGACCCTCCGGGATCCTGAGAGGGCCGCACACCCTTCCCACAGCTGCCGATCATGTGGTGCTTTCCCGGCTTTTGCACAGTTTTTTCCCCATTCTAAAAGATTGAACTGCTTCTCCTAAGGCAGTGTTCTCCAACCTTGGGTCCCCAGATGTTTTTGGCCTACAACTCCCAGCATGCCCCAGCCAGCGTAGCTGGCTGGGGCATGCTGGGAGTTGTAGGCCAAAAACATCTGGGGACCCAAGGTTGGAGAACACTGGAGAAGAGAGACTTTAGATATCTAGATCAGTGTTCTCCAACCTTGGCGCTGGCTGGGGCATGCTGGGAGTTGTAGGCCAAAAACATCTGGGGACCCAAGGTTGGAGAACACTGGAGAAGAGAGACTTTAGATATCTAGATCAGTGTTCTCCAACCTTGGCGCTGGCTGGGGCATGCTGGGAGTTGTAGGCCAAAAACATCTGGGGACCCAAGGTTGGAGAACACTGGAGAAGAGAGACTTTAGATATCTAGATCAGTGTTCTCCAACCTTGGCGCTGGCTGGGGCATGCTGGGAGTTGTAGGCCAAAAACATCTGGGGACCCAAGGTTGGAGAACACTGGAGAAGAGAGACTTTAGATATCTAGATCAGTGTTCTCCAACCTTGGCGCTGGCTGGGGCATGCTGGGAGTTGTAGGCCAAAAACATCTGGGGACCCAAGGTTGGAGAACACTGGAGAAGAGAGACTTTAGATATCTAGATCAGTGTTCTCCAACCTTGGCGCTGGCTGGGGCATGCTGGGAGTTGTAGGCCAAAAACATCTGGGGACCCAAGGTTGGAGAACACTGTCCTAAGGCTTGGCTACTGGCAGTGAGAGCTTTCAGCTAAAATAGGCTTGTATTTTTGGCCTCACCCCTTTTGCCTTTGGCCCCGCCCACCACGGGAATGCCCCCCCCCCGATCTTCTCGAAAATTGAATTTGGCCCTCGGGCTGAAAGAGGTTCCCCACCCCTGCTTTAAAACTTGCCCATGATGACTCCAACCACAGTCATCTATAGGCCCTTTCTTACCTGGGTTTCTGAACCCTTCCCGGATGTGCCTGTGTGAATGTGGGGGGGGGGGGAAACAGACAAAAATGTGGGCATAGGCACAGTAGATGCATGTGTGAATGCACCCAGGAAGCCTTCGGGCTTGGCTTCTTTGCGGCTGTGCTGGGCGGTCTCACCTCTGGCCCCTCCTCCATGGTTCCTCCCTTAGTCATGCAATGCCCTGCTCCTCCACCATCATCATCATCATCATCATCATCATCATCATCATCATCATCATCGTCATCATCTCCTCTAATACCGCCCCACAGCCAAAGCTCTCTGGGCGGTTCACAACAATTTATACAATAAAATCTACATAAAAACCAACAATAGAAACATACAAGATAGTTAAAAAGATTGTTTATTTATTTTATTATTTATTACATTTATACCCCACCTTTTTTCCTGCAAGGAACCCAAGGCGACTTACATAATCATCCTCCTTTCCATTTTATCCTCACAAGAACCCTGTGAGGTAGGTTAGGGTGAGAGTCAGTGGCCCAAAGTCACCCAGTGAGTTTCATTTCATTTTTAATATTTATTTATTATTTATTTATACCCCGCCTTTTTTCCTGCAAGGAACCCAAGGTGGCTTACATATAATCCTTCTCCTCCCCGTTTTATCCTCACAACAACCCTGTGAGGTAGGTTAGGCTGAGAGTCAGTGACTGGCCCAAAGTCACCCAGTGGGTTTCATGGCTGAGCGGGGACTAGAACCCGGATCTCCCGAGTCCCAGTCCAACACTCTCACCACTACGCCACACTGGCTCATGGCTGAGTGGGGACTGGAACCCAGTGACAATCCCCCCCCCCCTGCGCCCCATGTGCTATTTTGAGCTCTTAACTACTGAATGCCTTGGCATAGAGGGAAGTCTTAACCTGGCACCCAAAAGATAGTAAGGTTGGCACCAGCCTCAGTGGGGAGCTTATTCCATAATTGGGGGGGGGGGGCTACCACTGAGAAGGCCCTCCTCCTCGTTGCCACCAACTGAGCCTCCCCTTGGAGGTGGCAGTCGCAGGAGGGCCCCAGATGTAGAGCGTAGTGTCCGGGTAGATTGTGGTTGGGAGAGACGTTCCATCAGGTATTGTGGTCCTAAGCTGTGTAGGGCTTTATAGGTTAGAACCAGCACCTTGAATTCGGCTCGGAAGCATATTGGCAGCCAGTGCAAACGGGCCAGAACTGGTGTAATGTGCTCGAACGTTCTGGTCCCCGTGATAAGTCTGGCTGCCACATTTTGCACAAGCTGCAGCTTCCAAACAGTCTTCAAAGGCAGCCCCACAAAGAGTGCATTGCAGTAGTCTAGTTTATTTTTTTTAATATATTTTTTAAAATAAATTTTATTTAGTTATTATAAACTACATACAAAACTATAAAACACAAACATACAACTAAAATAAATCATAAGGTGCACCCCCCCCCCACCCGCCTAGGGACCAAGTAATATACATCCATCCCCTTAATCAATTAAATTCCACATTCCAAAAATATAACATATCCCTGACAAGGCATACTCCCCTTGTCCGTTCTCAGGGGAATCGAATGCACGCAGGGCCTTCTGCTGTGTCAGATGCTGGGAAGGCCACCATAGATCGAGACCACAGGCGCAGTCAGGTGGACAGACACCTGAGCAGGTCTTGTGGAAGGGATGACATAGTCCCTTTGAGCACAGAACAGATACCCAAGTCCACCAAGAGAGGTCTCGATCTGCCAGCCTTCCTGCTGTATTCATTAACTGGTTACAGCAATGAGCATTCAAAAAAAAAAGGAATGCTTGAAAGTACCGGTAGCTTTCTTTTCAAGCGTCCCCTTGTAAAATATAAATTGCATGGATTTTTCAGTCCAGTCATCAATTAATACTATGCACAATACTATCCACGCTGCCTACGGAGGAAGTGCCATTGAAATCGGTGTGGCTCAACTTGCACAGGGTCGCGCTGCACACAAATACTGCACGTGGGCAGGTCAACGGTTGTCCGTAACTTTCAGAGGCCTTGATTCCGTTTGTTATTTAGCAACACAGGACAGAATTAAGGTTCCTGCACTAGCCTCTAATTTTGCCCTGTTTTTTTGCATTCCTTAGCTCTTTGGCACTTACATTGTTCTTAACTCTTCACTTAATGGATCTTTATGTTTCTGAGTTTCTCTGTATTTTGGAAGTATTCGATATTAATTATACAAATGCACATTTCCGGTAAGGCTGTCCAAGTGCTGCATTCTGGCATGCGAGGATTATTACTCTGCATAAAGAGCTGAAACAGACCCCACTCATTCCTCACCCTCCTCCCCGGCTCAACATCGTGCTCTGCAAATGCTGACGTCAAATATGCTATGAATATTTGATATTTAACCTTGGTGTTTTGTCATCCATTGAGATGGTATTTTCAACACTGGATATTTAACATTACTTCAGAGTTGCTATTTGACAATATTAATTGACAGCTGACATAATAATTTCATTTAGTATCTGACTATTTTTTAACTGACATGCTACAATATTTAGCATTGACAATATTTGATAGCTGATGATATACGGTGGTATTTGATATATGACAATATTTGACACGCAATAAGTTTCTTGTGTTTGACAGGGACAGGCAATCCCTCCGGTTTCACCCCCCGCAATCGAATTTTTAAAATCTCAAGTTCTTTCTTTCCTGAATATGGAGAACCTTGTGAATTTCAGTAAATCCTTATCAACAACGCATGGAAACTACGGTAACTTCTCCCCCATCTGCACCAGCCAAATTAAATAGGTGCAGGTGTTCCCAGCATGGACAGGACCATGATTATACCTGCCTGCCGTAGAGCTGTTAAAGGTGAGGAGCCTGTCAGAAAAAAGAGGTGGCAACCCTAATTTAGCACTCACATGGTTGAGTACCAGGAGGAGCTACCAGGAGGAGGGGCTTTTCTGCTGTGGCACCCCGGTTGTGGAATGAGCTCCCCAAAGAGGCTCGCCTGGCGCCTACATATTGCACTCTTTCCAGCACCAGGTTTCATAGATCATAGAGTTGGAAGGAGCCTACAAGGCTATTGAGTCCAACCCCCTGCTCAATGCAGGAAACTACAGGAGGGGTCTCCCATCCAAGTAATAACCAGGCCTGACCCTGCTTAGCTTTCCACGCTCAGACAAGCTGAGCCAGCGTAAGCCACAGGCCTGTATGTGAAGATCTTTCTATTCTCCCAGGCATTTTAATCATTTTAATCTTGTAGTTTTTAACTCTGTTATTGTAATTTGAATTGCTGCTGCTAGCTCTGCGCTGTTTGTTTTTAATCTGTGAAATTTTATATTTATATTGTATTGTATTTTATGGTTTTAACTGTGGTAAACCACCCCTGAGAGCTTCGGCTATTGGGCGGTATAAAAACGTATTAAATAAATAAATACACAGGGATCAAAACCCAAGACTTTTAAGAGCTAAGCGCCCCAAAGCCCCTGGGCCTGGCCGATGGATGAATCCGTCAGTTTTGGTTTCTCCCACATTCCGCTCCTTTTAACCTCAAGTTCTTTTTATCCCAAATGTGGGAGAATATGAAGCATGTCACATTATGAATGCATTCATGATCCTCGGCATGCTGGGAATGGCTGCATCTTTTGAATTTGGCTGGTGCAGATGCGTGAGAATTTTGTTTCAGTTTGGTTTTTTTTATGAGAATTGGTGAAGTTCTCTATATTCAGGGGGAGGACTTGAGATTTTAAAAAATTAAATTCGAGAGCAAGCAAAATTGACATTGGTCCATCCCTGTCCAACATTCTACTCCAGTGTTCTCCAACCTTGGGTCCCCGGATGTTTTTGGCCTACAACTCCCAGCATGCCCCAGCCAGCGTAGCTGGCTGGGGCATGCTGGGAGTTGTAGGCCAAAAACATCCGGGGACCCAAGGTTGGAGAACCCTGCTCTACTCACTCGATCACTCTCACTTTTGCGGTGCATTCATGCCAGCTTGTTCCTTGGCATCTAACTTGGGGATGAACAGCTGGTGCTGTTTGCTCCCGATGCTCTCAGTGCTGTACCTTCAGGTTGGTAGTGGGCGGGGGACCCAGGTAGAAATCAGATGCCCCCAAATGTTCAGCATCTGCCTGGAGAGTGAATCTAGTCGACCCCAAGGGCAGCCAAATGTGGAAAAGAACCTTCCGCCGGGTGGCATGAACAGCCACGGCCCTAATGCCATTCATAGGATTTTTGATGGACATTTGTAAACTGGCTTCATTTAACTAGGATTGTACCCATTCCAGGAGAAGTGGTCTGGCCATGAGGATAAGTAGAAGATTCTGGTCGTAGTTAAAAGGCAGCAGAGTGGGAGACAGGATCTGAGTCGTGGGGGCACGATCCAGCAGGACATCCTCCTGTGCCGGCATGGTAATGCTCTTGCCCGGCTCCTGTTCATTTTAACGGGGTTTGCACAGGAGAACTTTGTGCAGGCAACTGTGCCCTGTAAGAAGGTACCATGAGATTTTCTTGGTTTCAGCCAAAACCTCTTGTTCTGACCCTAGACATGCATAGTAAACAGTGCCCATAGTAAAACCACAGATATGCACAATTAAGCACATGTGTTTTAAATACGTTAGCCATAAAAACCTTTCCTTCTTTCCTTTTTTTTTTTATGTGGAAGAGAATTCTATAGCTGGAAAGCATGAAAGGCCTGCATTTCCTCATGTCTGAGCCTCACCTCTTGGCATCCTGCTAATGAAGGATAAAAACATGACCCTGTTAAGTAAACATCATATCACGGTAGGGAGCGACAATCCCGTTTCATGTCATGCCCCTACTTAAATGCTAAATATATATTGATCTTTTTTACTCCAGTATCTGATCTCAGCTGGAAGTAGAGGAAAGAGGGCTAAAAACACTTTCTGTCTCTGCTTCCTCCACTAGCTCCTACTGCCAGGCAGAAAGCAGTTGCATTCTCTCTTACACAAGGGCGAACGTTCATGTAGGAATAAAAAGGCCAAACCCATGGCTACCAATGGCTTTATGGCTGCTTGAATCATAGAATCATAGAAAAGTAGAGTTGGAAGGGGCCTACAAGGCCATCGAGTCCAACCCCCTGCTCAATGCAGGAATCTAGGTCAAAGCATCTCTGACAGATGTCTGTCCAGCTGCACCTTGAATGCCTCCAGAGTGGGAGAGCCCACGACCTCCCTAGGTAGTTGATTCCATTGTCTTATTGCTCTGACAGTCAGGAAATTTTTCCTGATGTTTAGGTGGAATCTAGGTTCCTGTAACTTGAGCCCATTATTCCGTGTCCTGCAAACTGGGATGGACGAGAAGAGATCTTTGCCCTCCTCTGTGTGACATCCCTTCAAATACTGGAAGAGTGCGATCATATCTCCCCTCAGTCTCCTCTTCTGAAGGCTAAACATGCCCAGTTCTTTCAGTCTCTCCTCATAGGGCCTTGTTTCCAGTCCCTTTATCATCCTTGTTGCCCTCCTCTGAACCCTCTCCAGTTTGTCTATGTCCTTCTTAAAGTGAGGTGCCCAGAACTGGACGCAGTACTCAAGATGAGGCCTAACCAGTGCCGAGTAAAGGGGAATTATCACTTCCCGCGATTTGGAAGCTATACTTCTATTAATACAGCCCAAAATTGCATTTGCCTTCTTTGCAGCCACATCGCATTGCTGGCTCATATTCAGTTTGTGATCTACCACAATTCCAAGATCCTTCTCACTTGTAGTATTGTTGAGCCAAGTGTCCCCCATTCTGTAACTCTTGGCAGTATAAGAGATTATGATACTAACTTGATTACTGATAGCCACAGGCCACCATAACCCAAGGATGCATCATAGCAAAGAATGGAACCTCCATATTCAAGGACAGTATACCTCTACTAACCATCCACCCTGACTGGTGTCAGCTCTTTGAGGTAGGTCTTTGCCAGTATAGCTTCCCCGGTTCGTTGAACGGATCATGCTGGTGGTGGCCGATCTTGAGACATTCTGCATAGTAAGTTTCTACACTGAAAGCACATGCTCTGACAATGAGATGTGAATACTTCAGGATTTGAACCCGCTGTCCGTTTATGGCACACGGTAGTCCAGTTCAGGACTGACCAACTTCTTCAGTCAAGGCTTGAGGGGTTGAGCAGCAGCAGCAGAAGCTCAAGAGCCAGTTTGCGAGTGCACTTTGCACGGAGGAAAGACCTTTGTGTCCCATCTAGCGGGGGGGTGGGGGGGCGCAGGGGGGATATGTGGCCTTGAGGCGAGCAGGTCAGGAACTGGAAAAGGGGTGGCGGGGAGAGATTTTGGAACACAGCCAGCGCCAGTGGGTAGTCGGAGCCCAAGTGCTGCAAAATAATTTCATGGGAGAATGTGGCCACAAATGGAAGGCCCGGGGGGGGGGGATTCAACCCCCCACCTCAAATTGGTTTAGCACCACTGCTGTAGGTGGACTGTGTGTGTGTGTGTGTGTGTGTGTGTGTGTGTGTTGGTAGGTCAGCCTTCCCCAATCTTGTGCCTGCCAGATGGTTTGGACTACAACTCCCATCATCCTTGACCATTGGCCATGTTGGCTGGGGCTCATGGGAGATGTGGTGCAAAGCATCTGGAGGGCACCAGATTGGGGAAGGCCGAGGTGGGTCCTCCGCTCTGCCATTGAGATGGCGCCTTTCCCTCCGACACTTCTAAGGTTGTATTTGTGAAAAAAAAGAAGCAGAGTTGCCCCACCTGTTCATATTTCGGAAGCTTTATCCACAGTAAGTAGTAGAAAACTTACCATGGGCAGACTTTGTATTTTCTCACTGGAACCAAAATCCTAATGGGCAACACTAAATTTCACATGAATCACAGATGATGTATTTACCGGTTTGAGTGCTGAACGAAACAATATGTCTTCTGTCGATATGGTGCAACTTAAATCACCGTATAACGGTATGTCATTTTCATAGTGGATGGGGAAATTCCTTTTTCTTTTTCTTTTTTGCAGGGAAATCCAAGCACAAATTGGTATGGGGCAGAAGGGGGAAAAATGGGGGGAGAAGGGAGGGACATAGTCCAATTGCAGGAACAATTGAATTTGTCTGCTCCCAGCCACCTTTCTGCACAGCACGGATTTTTTGTTTTTGTTTTAAAGTACATGGGTGTTGTAAGCATCTAGATCAGTGTTCTCCAACCTTGGGTCCCCAGATGTTTTTTGACCTACAACTCCCAGCATGCCCCAGCCAGCGTAGCTACGCTGGCTGGGGCATGCTGGGAGTTGTAGGTCAAAAAACATCTGGGGACCCAAGGTTGGAGAACACTGATCTAGATATCTAATTTGTCTTTCCTGACAGATGTGACAAATGGCCAGGTAGCAGTTGAAGATTAAGGAACTGTGCGGAGTGCTGTTGCTGGTTTTATTTTTATGCCATCTTAACTTGTTTTTATGCTTGTTCTGTATTTTTTATATTTTACGGTTTTACACTATGTATCCCCCTGTACACAATCTAGATAACTTATTGTTAATGGGGCAGTATAAAAACGCTGCAGGCAAATCGATCCAACAATCAAGTCTTTACATTTACATTTCTATATTGCCCAATAGCCAAAGCGCTCTCTGGGCGGGTTTACAGAAGATTAACTTCCCATCTCAGCTGCCACATGGGCTTATTTGGGGTTCTTCCGAAGACGCTCAAGCCCTTAGTTGGGGGAGAGTTAAAGCATGCAGTTCATGGTGCAATCCTATAAGTCTGCTCAGAAGTAAGCCCCATTGAATTCAATGGGACTTACTCCCAATTAAGTATGTATAGGATTGCACTGTCTGAACCAGTATCCACGCTCTCTGCACATGAGAGCTAAGATGTGAACTTTCGACATCGGTATCTTAATACAAGGTTAAAGGGATCGCACACCACTGTGCGGATAATCTCTCCTCCCTCTGCTCCCCCCCACCCCTCTCAAAGCTGTTCAGAGTTGCACACAAAAGCGAAGCACACAATTTTAAGCCCCTTTTATTTTATTTTTTCCCCCTCTCCCCTTTCTTTCTTGAGCGCTTGCCAATTAAGGAGAAGACATCTGATGGGTTCGTAATCCCGGCACCAGGAGGCAGACCTTTAAAAGTGCATGGGGTGGGGGGGGGGGCGGAATAATAAAAATAAAAACAAAATAAGAGCAAAAAGAATGCTTTTTAATTTAATTTCTTTTTTAAAAAAAGAGAGGCCTCTCCTCTGCCTCTGCTTCTCTCAAGGTAAGGAATCAAAAAGTTATTTGATGCATAATTGATTTGCTTTGGAGTGCCTTGCAAATTGCTAAGGAGCCTTGATAATAACCGAACGGGGGGGGTGCAGTTGTGGGGGGAGCAGCGGGCCTTTTTTGACCTGCGGGGCTAAAGTGATGGGGAGATCAGGAGCGGGTAAGAGATGAGGGGGGCGGGAAGCAATGAGGGGAGCAAGATAAATAAATAAAGGAGCCAACGTGGGGAGGGAAAGTGCTATTAACAAGCATTGGTGGCAAGGGATTTCAGGAAGCATGAGTTCAGGACAAGACAATAAATTAGCAAACACAAAACAGGAATGAAACAAAACAGAGCCCACCAGAGAGAGCCCTTGATTTCTGTGGAAGGGAAGCTATAAAAGAAGCTAAAAAGTGCTGAATTGGCAGGAACAGGAGCTCTTTCTTTGCTCCCCCTTTCCTACCTGAACTGAGATGCTTCTGCTGTTGAATGAATTATAGCAGCCATGTCTAGCCTTTTAACGGTAAGAGGTGATTTCAGTGGGTGGGAAAGTCTTTGGTGGTGTGGCAACAACTTTGATGGCCCTACTGTGAAGCAAGAAGGAGGCTGGGTCTGGGTGCTGTTGAGGGTGACAGAGTGGAGAGAGGCGGCTCCCGCTCGTTTCCACGGGGCTTGTGCAGGAAAACTTCCCAGTGGATTTGTGCCTCACCTTCTTGAGTGGGCGGGTGCCATTCAAAGGAGCAGTTTTGAAGAGTGATTCTTATGGGCCCAATTCCCCAGGACGTTCTCCTGCACAAGCCCCACTTCAATGAAGGAGAGCTATAATTTATTGATTGATTGATTGATTGATTGTATTTTTAAATCGCCCATCTAGCCGGTACCCAGCCACTCTGGGCGATGTACAACATACAATAAAACAAAGTTTCCACATAGTCGTTGAAGCACCAGGGCCCATAGCCTTAAACATGGGACCAGATTTCTGACTGTGATTGGGCGGCAGGAAGAAGTGTGTGTCCATACGGAATGAGCAGTTGATAGATACATTGCAAACTTTTCACAATTTATATAAAGGACAAAATTCAGCGTTTGTGGGTAGGGAAACTTTGATCATATTTTTTTATGGCACGGAGTAAACCCAATCTTGTCATTGGCTCAATGCAAAGCATCTGTGGAGGTAAAAAAAAAAGGGGGTGGGGGCACTTTTCCCAGGAGAAAAGTTGCTTAAATAAGGCTGATCTGAAACGGTGCCACTTTTCGCAGACTTTCATCCTCTGCCAAAAGGAAATGCTCCCTCTGGTGACTTTTCACAAGGGGCTGTGGAAGTGCTCGCTCAGGACGGGTCAGAACTTCATTCAATTTGCTTTACCAGATCCACACTTCCCGAAACTAGACACAAACCAAAATGCACTTTGATGCCAAAATCCGCACACTTCCAAAGTTTGTGGTGCAGTTCGCCAAAAAGTAAAAATAAATACAAGTGCATACAAAAAAATGTACATTTCAAACCAAAAAAATGCACAAGGATGCTTTATTTATGTATTTAATTTAATTTCTGACCTGCCCAATAACTCAGGTTCTCTATTATTCCCGGGGTGGGTGGGTGGGTACATTTGCAGAACGGCATACAAAAATGCATACATTTGGAAAAATGCATTCAAAGTGAGATTTTTACAAATGCACACAAAAATGCGTACAAATTCTTGCGTAGGCTAAAAAAATAAAATAAATTGCAATCCAATCTAGAATCAGGATAGAATGAACTTAGCACCGGAAAAAATGAGAACCTGATTGAAATCGGGCTTGGCGTATTCACCCATCCCTGGGGCTCACCCTTCCTGCGGAACTCTGACCGCCCCCCCCCCCTGAATGGGCGGGAGTAGTGGGCGCGGCCCTGCCGCTGAGGCCGAAATGGCCCTTCTGCCCATGTTGAGCTGAGGCCGCGATAGCGGAGGTGAGCAGTGAGGCCGCCACAGAAAGGGGCACCATCAGCCAGATACTTCAGGAACGGGAGCCCCGTTCAGGCCTGCTCCTCTCAGGATTAGAGTTACGTGGGAGTGCAGATGTGCCCTCGCTAGCCCTGCCGCCTCCGCCTTATTCCCATCGCCATCTTCACCATCCTTCAGTGATGCCCGCTGTACTTGTGTAGGTCCCTCATGCAATTTAGAGCTTACATGACTACAGCAGTCTCTCTCCCGCCCCCAAGACCGCCGATTTCAATCAGGTTCTCATTTTTTCCGGTGCTAAGTTCATTCCATCCTGATTCTAGATTGGATTGCAATTTATTTTATTTTTTTAGCCTACGCAAGAATTTGTACGCATTTTTGTGTGCACTTGTAAAAATCTCACTTGCCTTGTAGGCTCCTTCCAACTCTATGATCTATGAAATCTAATAAGTACATAGCTGTTCCCTCCTCGTGCAAGGGGAAGAAGGCCTGCACGAGGTTCATAATGTGTTCCCTCCGTCCCCACCTTCCGAAGCATGGCAGTGTGACTGGTTGTGCCGGTGGTTGTTAGGCAGCCAGGCCTCACTGACCATGTGGCTCCTTGACATCATCAGGTTCACTACGTGATCGCTGATTGGCTGGGATCACATACTGAAGGAGGAAAATCCCTGGCCAAGTTGGGAAAAAGGGGGCTGGGCTGAATCAACAGCAGATCTTAGAAACAAGACAAGAAAATGGAAACCACCACAAAGGGCTTTTTCAGGAAACATTATGGGTCCCCTCAAATGCATACCTTTTATCCCCAAACGTTCCCAGGTGAGGATTTGATGCTACCCAAATGTTAAGAGACTCAAAAATCAGGAGCTGAAGCTGTCCTGGGTGTCTTATTATTTGCTAGAATCTTTTGAAATCATCATCATCATCATCATCATCATCATCATCATCATCATCATCATCATCATCCTCCATGTCATGCATATCTTGCTTTAGAGCAGTGGTTCTCAGCCTTTTTTGCCCCATGCGCCCTCTTCACCATATGTCAGACAGAATGTCATTCCCCCCCTTTCCAAGATTGTCTGGCTTAATCTTTGCCATACAATAAGGTGTGATGTCCTGTAGATTATATGTACAATCTGTAGAACTGTAATTTGTAGAAAGATCAGTATTCCAACTGAGTCTGTGGTCCTAATTCCACCGCTGAAACCCTCAAAATTCCCCCCCTGGGGGGGAATTCCCCCCTGGTCGAGAAACCCTGCTTTAGAGTGTTTAAAGCAGTGCTTCTCAAATAGTGGGGCGGGCCCCCCAGGGGGGGGCGCGAGGCTCCGTAAAGGGGGGGCTCGTTTGACCTCAGTTAAAAGTTTTTTTTAATATTGTGTTCCTTTAAATCCTGTGCTCCTTTAAATCTTTTCTGCTACAGTTAATAAAGCTATTCTTTGTTGTAAATTGATCCACATTTCTTTCTTTTTTATTCTCTTATACGTTAATAAGGATACAGTGTTATGCAGAGGTGTACTTATAACAATTTTATAGACAAATGATACTATTTACAGTCGCGCGGGGGGGGGGGCGAAATGTTTTCTTCTTCCTAGGGGGGGGCATGACAGAAAATAACTGAGAAGCACTGGTTTAAAGCAATTCATAAAGATGGGCCCTGCTGCATGTCTACTAGTCGAGCATCCTGTTTCCTGATCAGTGTTACTATCTCTACATTGCAGGTGAGAGGCAGCGGGGCAGAGGATGAGCGATGCTGGCTGGCTTCACTGAGTTCACGTCGAGGGAGGCAACGTCCCGGTTCGCAGCCCGGCCTCTGACTGAGCCCATCTCGCGCCCTGGGTCGTTGTCTGTCTGTCTGTCCGACCGCCGCTGGAGCTCCTCGGCTCCGACCATTCTGCCAAGCGCCCCGCCCCGGCAGAACCGGCAGCAGGCTCCCCGCCCCGGGCCTCAGACACAGATGAATACGGACATGCTCAGCTAAAGATGCTGAGCTACGGACATGCCTCCCCATGTGATCTCTTCTTCAGCACGTTGGGATCCCTGCCGGGGACACTCGCGTCACATCGGCGTCTCCTGGATTGACGTGGCTGCAAAAGGCAAAGGCATCTTCTTTTTCGGAGATGGGGATGCAGAAGGACAGCAGTAGGTGCAGCAGGGAGCTGAAGGCAGTCGGGAGGCAGCCTCTGCGGCAGCAGCAGCACGCTCAGCCTTTCTGGAAGCTCAGCCAAAGCGATCGTCGGGGAGACCAAACCAAGGGCCAGCCATCAGAGTCACTCTCTTCCTTGTTCGGTAAACCGAGTTTGTCTCGCTGCCGCCAGAAGGCACTGGTTCGACGACACCTTTGGATGCGACTTCACTTAGCCAAGAGTTCAGACAGGGAGGAGGAGAGAATGGATTACAGTAATACCTTGGATTGCAAGTAACTTGGTTTGAGAGCGTTTTGCAAGACAAGCAAATTTTTAAATATTTATTTAAATTTTTTTGACTTGATATACAAGCGACGTCTTGCAATACAAGTACTGTAGTACGGCTTAAATTAAAAATCTCTGTACAATTTTTTTGGGGGGGATTTCGTTTTGATATAAGAGTGTTTTGGATTACAAGCACGTTTCCGGAACGAATTATGCTCTCAATCCAAGGCATGACTGTATATTTATTTACTGCTTTCATGCCCTGCTTTTCTATACGTTACAACCAAGGCGGCATACGAAAACAATAAAGCAAATTACATTATATTTAAAAATAATTAAAGGGGAGCGTGAAGAGGGAGCCTGGGGGACTGCCCCAGGGAGGGTGTTCCACAGTCTAGGTGCCACCACTGAGAAGGCCCTCCCTCCCTTGTACCAACCCGCTGACAAGGCAGTAGGACAGCCTTCTCGAACTTGTCACCCTCCAGATGTGTTGGACTACAACTCCCATCATCCCCCCCCCCCAGCCAGCTATGTTTGCCGAGATATTTGTCAATAAATGTTGCGTGTCCTTAGTGTGGTGTGGATCCCAGCTTTTGAGCAATTGCTCTTTATTATTCAACTCACACTCCCAAGTGTGGAGGGGCACATTGGAGAGGTACAGTGCAGTGCAGCCTTCCGCATGCTGGCTGGAGGTGAGAAGAGTTGTCGTGCAGTACACCTGGAGGGCCCCGTGTTGGGGAAGGCTGGTGTAGTGGTTAGGACCTTGAGCTCGGAGTGTCCTGTTCAAGCGTCAGCTCCGCGACGTGGGTGTGTGCCTTAGGAAAGCAGCTACTTCTCTGCCTGAGGTCCCCATTGATGTTGTCATGAGTGGTAATAATACTGGCCTGCCATGCTGAGTTTTGGGTATGATTACTGAGGAAATTTATTTATTTATTTATTTATTTATTTATTATATTTATTAATCGCCCATCTGGCCGGCCACCCGGCCACCCTGGGCGATGTACAATTAAAATACAGTAGAACACAATAAAATATAATTATTAAAACAATATAAAAAATCCTTATTAAAAACCTAACCCACCCCATATTCCCGCCTGAACAGCCATGTTTTTAATGCACGGCGGAAGCTCATCACGGAGGGGGCATGGCGAAGGTCACTAGGGAGGGAGTTCCATAATGTGGGGGCCGCCACAGAGAAGGCCCTCTTCCTAGTCCCCACCAGCCTGGCTGCTCTGGCTGATGGGATAAGGAGAAGGCCGTCCGTGGCAGACCTTGTTGAGCGGCCTACTTGATGTTGCTGGAGGCGCTCCTTGAGATAAGCTGGGCCGGAGCCGTGTAGGGTTTTAAAGGTCAAAACCAACACCTTGAATTCGGCTCGGCAAGCAACTGGTAGTCAGTGCAACTCATTAAGCACTGGCGTGATGTGATCACGCCGGCGGCTGCCCTTAATCAGGCGAGCCTCTGTGTTCTGTACCAGCTGAAGCTTCCGGACCGTCTTCAAGGGTAACCCCACGTAGAGCGCATTACAGTAGTCTCCGAGAGGTACAGTCCGAGAGGTACAGTCATGCCTTGGATTGAGAGCATAATCCGTTCCGGAAACGTGCTTGTAATCCAAAACACTCTTATATCAAAACGAAATCCCCCCCCCCCCAGAAAAAATTTGTACAGAGATTTTTAATTTAAGCCGTACTACAGTACTTGTATTGCAAGACGTCGCTTGTATATCAAGTCAAAAATAAATAAATAAATATTTAAAAATTTGCTTGTCATGCAAAATGCTCTCAAACCAAGTTACTTGCAATCCAAGGTATTGCTGTACTTTGAATACGATAAAATACTGTTGTTGGGAGCACTCCCGCCCTCCAGCTTGCCCTGAAAAACAATTGTTGTCTTTTTTTGAAACCCCAAACGGAGCCAAGGCAAAAGGGCTAAACCGGTAGATGAATAAAGGTATTTATTAAAGACTGTGTAAATTGCAATTTACACAGTCTTTAATAAATACCTTTATTCATCTACCAGTTTAGCCCTTTTGCCTTGGCTCCGTTTGCTGTTTCTACTCCTGGGCTTTTCCCCCCTCCCTGTCTACTCCTGTCTTTTTTTGAAGCTTTACATGAGAATACTCAAAAAGAAAATCCCCAAGATTTTTTTTTTGTACAATTGAGAACAGCCAACTCAAGCCACGTGGGTGAAGCATGGCCCCTTTCCCCTGCCAGTTCCCTTCCCAAGCAGAGAAGCAAATACATTATTTACCTGAATCAGGGAGGTGGGCTACTAAAAGATTAGGGAACTTTATTTTGCTTAGGAAGGCGGGGACGGGGATGACCGATGGTGGGGCTGAACCCCATTTAGAGCAAGGCCCAGATTCAAAGGGGTGGGGGCACCTGGCCCAATATGAGGTGTGGCTTTCTGATGTTGCAAATTCACCGGTTGCAAATTCACACCTAAAACTAAAAAAAAAAAGGAAGGAAGGAAGAGAGAGAGAGAGAGAAAGAGGGAAAAGATGATGATGATGATGATGATGATGATGATGATGATGATGATGATGATGATGATGATGATGATCTTGGAATTGTTGTAGATCACAAGCTGAATATGAGCCAGCAATGTGATGTGGCTGCAAAGAAGTCAAATGCTATTTTGGGCTGCATTAATAGAAGTATAGCTTCCAAATCGTGTGAGGTGATAATTCCCTTTTACTCAGCACTGGTTAGGCCTCATCTTGAGTGCTGCATCCAGTTCTGGGCACCTCACTTTAAGAAGGACATAGACAAACTGGAGAGGGTTCAGAGGAGGGCAACAAGGATGATAAAGGGACTGGAAACAAGGCCTTATGAGGAGAGACTGGAAGAACTGGGCATGTTTAGCCTTCAGAAGAGGAGACTGAGGGGAGATATGATCGCACTCTTCCAGTACTTAAAGGGATGCCACAAAGAGGAGGGCCAGGATCTCTTCTCGATCATCCCAGAGTGCAGGACACAGAATAATGGGCTCAAGTTACAGGAAGCCAGATTCCACCTAAACGTCAGGAAAAAATTCCTGACTGTTAGAGCAATAAGACAATGGAACCAACTACCTATGGAGGTGGTGGGCTCTCCCACTCTGGAGGCATTCAAGGTGCAGCTGGACAGACATCTGTCAGGGATGCTTTGACTTGGATTCCTGCGTTGCACAGGGGGTTGGACTTGATGGCCTTATAGGCCCCTTCCAACTCTACTATTCGATGATGATGATGATGATGATGATGATGATGATAGGCTGTTTTTAGTGGCTACCTGACATTTATGGAGCTCCAGTCTCCTTTAGACTTAGCAAAGCCCATGCTTTAAAATGTTGCTTTCCACGTAAAAATCTCGGTTCATCTGTAGAGTTGTAGAGGTAGACAATGAAGGAAGCATTTTTAAATTTGCACATTGCTTGTCGACAAGGAGATAATTTGTATAACTCATTTTTATATATAGTTCCACTAAAATTGTTGGGTCTTCTATTTCATTGAATCATAGAATAATAGAACAGTAGAGTTGGAAGGGGCCTAGAAAGCCATCGAGTCCAACCCCCTGCTCAATGCAGGAAAGCAAGTCAAAGCATCCCTGACAGATGGCTGCCCAGCTGCACCTTGAATGTCTCCAGTGTGGGAGAACCCTCATCCTCTCTAGTTAGTTGGTTCCATTCTCATATTGCTCTAACAGTCAGGAGATTTTTCCCAATGTCCAGACAGAATCTGGCTTCATATAACTTGAGCCCATCATTCCGTGTCCTGCATTCTGGGATGGTCGAGAAGAGATCCTGGCCCTCCTCTGTGTGACAACCTTTCAAGTACTTGAAGTTGAAGAGCGCTATCAGATCTCCCCTCAGTCTTCTCTTCTGAAGGCTAAACATGACCAGTTCCTTCAGTCTCTCCTCATAGAGCTTTGTTTCTAGTCCCCTGATCATCTTTGTTGCCCTCCTCTGAACCCTTTCCAGTTTGTCTACATCCTTCTTAAAGTGTGGTGCCCAGAACTGGACGAGGTACTCAAGATGAGGCCTAACCAGTGCCAGGTAGAGGGGAACTAGTAATTCATGCAATTTGGAAGCTATACTTCTATTAATGCAGCCCAAAATAGCATTTGCCTTTTTTGCAGCCACATCAAATTTCTGGCTAATATTCAGCTTGTGATCTGCAGCTCGCTTGTAGTATTGTTGAGCCAAGTATCCTCCATCCTGTAACTGTGAATCTGGTTTCTTTTTCCTAGGTGCAGAACTTGGCATTTCTTCCTATTCAATGTCATTCTGTTGTTTTCAGCCCAAGGATCCAGCCTATCGAGATCACTTTGAATTTTGTTTCTGTCTTCCAGGGTATTAGCTATTCCACCCAATTTTGTGTCATCTGCAAATCTGATAAGCATTCCCTGCACCTCCTCATCCAAGTCATTAATAAAAATGTTGAAGAGCACTGGGCCCAGGACCGAGCCCTGCGGTACCCCGCTCGTTACCTCTCCCCAGTTTGAGAAGGTACCATTGATGATAAGTACTCTTTGAGTCCGGTTCTGTAGCCAACTGTGGATCCACCTGATAGTTGTTCCCTCCAGCCCACTTTTAGCTAGTTTGCTAATCAGGATATCATGAGGCACTTTGTCGAAAGCTTTGCTGAAGTCCAGATATATTATGTCCACAGCATTACACAGTCCACAAGGGAGGTTACCTGATCAAAGAATGAGATCAGGTTAGTCTGGCAGTATTTCCACGTAATGCATTTTGGTCTGGAGTGTTATTTACTAACCCTGTTCTCTGGACCTTGTATGTTCATTAGTCCAGAACAGCATGGCCGTCACAGCAACAATACTGCAGAGACTTATCAAGGAGGAGAAGTTCTAAGCAGTCTGTACAATGTCTGTCCACCACCATACAAGGTCAGTCTGATTAGGTCTGACCAATAGATGCATTGGTAGAGTCCCACATGAACAATGCAGTGAGGAATCAGAAGAGGTAACTCACACCAATAAAGACATCTTCCTAATGAATATATGATAAAGTTTGTTCTCACATGAAATGTCAGTCACAAGAACCATCTCTTTCTACTAGAAATCTGAACAATCACCACCCAAGAGTTCCTCAGCATGGCAGAGAGCGCCGAGGATCTAAGGTGGCCAAACATTCTGCATTTAAAGAATGCAGATCACTGCAGAACATGTAATAGCCTTCCCTCCTGCATTCTGGGATGGTCAAGAAGAGATCCTGGCCCTCCTCTGTGTGTGACAACCTTTCAAGTACTTGAAGTTGAAGAGCGCTATCAGATCTCCCCTCAGTCTTCTCTTCTGAAGGCTAAACATGACCAGTTCCTTCAGTCTCTCCTCATAGAGCTTTGTTTCTAGTCCCCTGATCATCTTTGTTGCCCTCCTCTGAACCCTTTCCAGTTTGTCTACATCCTTCTTAAAGTGTGGTGCCCAGAACTGGACGAGGTACTCAAGATGAGGCCTAACCAGTGCCAGGTAGAGGGGAACTAGTAATTCATGCAATTTGGAAGCTATACTTCTATTAATGCAGCCCAAAATAGCATTTGGCTTTTTTGCAGCCAGAATATCTCAGTTCCATTCGCTTCCTGTTGAGTTAATGTTCCAGTTCCAGAGTATTGCTTATTTTAGTCACATGGATATGGTCATGCAAGAACCCCCTTGCAAGAAACCCGTTCGATATTGGGGAAGCTGCCTAGATAATTTCTACTGCATTCATGAGCCACAGTAGCAATGGGGATTCACCAGCTCCATCTCCCTCCACCCAAGGAGAACAAAATATAGCAAGAAACTGATTTCAGACCCTTTACAGACCAACACGGTTCTTTTCATCAGAGATGGATGCACTTATGGGCCTTGCTCAGTCTGTCAAACCTGATGTTACACTATACAAGAAATGAATAAAGTTGATCAGAGTTGAGGAAACCCACTTAATCTCCAACTTCTTCTACCACGTTGTTAATGCAAAAGGACAATCCTCACCCTACTTGTATAACCCTGGCCTTATAAAAGACTCTCTCTTGTGCCAAAAATGGGTGCGTAATTTCTTTAGGAAGACAATGTTTGCTCAATGGAAAGGATTAGACATCACTGTAAAGGACAGGTGTGCATTTTGTACCAAAAAGTCAGCTTTCCCTTCAAGTGTTTTCTCTTACTGCACTGTGGGGTTGTGTGTGGGTCTTTCATGTATGTGCATATATGTAAAAAGTGAATTAGCATTCTGTTCTGTCTCTCAAAGTCTTTAGAGACATGACAGATGATGCTTCCTTCCTTTCCTTGCTTCCACAGCTGCTGGTAAAGTTTTCTACATCTCCAAGTTGCACAACTGCAAGCTCCGTTGGTTTTGTTCTCCTTGCCCTTTAAATTTTGAAGAAAGAAGGGGTATTGCGGGCGGGGGAGGGGAGTTGAGCTTCTGTGAAGATATCTGATCTAACAATCCATAAGCCACGTTTGCTTCTTCGGCAGATGGCAACAGAGATGACTGCTTAGCACTGCATGTTTGACATCTCCCAGAAATAGCAAGCCAGGCTGAAGTGGTAGGCCTGTAGCCACTATCAGCTGCCACGGTGCCTCGGCTGAAAGTGGAAGTCACATGCCTGGTTTCGCACCTCGTTGATGCGAAAACGCTCTCGGGGGTGACTCACGGTACATCTGCTTGCCTCCGACTCCCTCCTCCTTCCTCCCCCCGCCCCAATCCCCCTTCAGCTCGTGATGGCGGTTGGCTGGTTGTGCTGTTGCTCTCTTGTCACCAGCTTGTGTGACAGGTGAAGTGACACCGAGTCGGCAGAGTTGCTAAGAAGGTTGCTCCGGGCTTTTCCCACATGGGGAGGTGAGGCCGCTCCAGCAGCGGGAGAGCAAAGTGGGGGGGGGGAGCATGTTCTAACATCTGTTCGCTTCTCTACTTTTTTTGTTTAGAGCAGAAGAACAAAAGGGGAGGAGAGGAGAGGAATGGGGCTGACCTACAGAATGAGTGAGGAGCTCTTGATTCGGAAGAGGCCATCTCTGCAATATCCATTGTTTCATTCAGCCATTGCTTGAATGGTTAGGCACCCACTTGTGGCCATTGCATGGGCAACTGCAAGAAGCAGGTGTTGTCATGTTCTCTGGCCTTGATCCCTCCTCTGGCTCAGAGAGGGACTCAGAGCGGGAAGAGGCTTCATCCAATAACCCGTCTTCTGCTTCTCCAGGACCTTCCAGGCCACAGGACGTGGCTTTACCAGACTCAGCGGGTAATCCTCTCACCACCTCCATGCTCTAGCAGCTGCAGAATTAGGCAATGGCCCTTTAAGGAGACAGCTCCTCAGAGGGGGCGGAGTTAGCAGCAGCAAGACCAGATCTCCCAGCCTCCAGAAGGCCTCTGCATGTCGCTGAGACAAATACTCTTTGTGGGTGAGTTTCAGCCAGTGATCTGTCCATGGTCCTGACAGGCTTCTCCTCATCTCATTAGACGTGACCTTGCTGTGCTAGACATGATCCAGCCTTTCCAGGCAGTACCACTGCTGCAACCCAGTCTTCCCTGGGAGTTCTATGCTGAGACAGGGCAGGAGTGTTTATGGCTGGCTGGATATCCAGCTGGGGGCTTTGCCCACTCCATGTCCATCATGAGACAGGAAAATGTGCTGCCTCCACTTAAGGACTCTATTATGCTATTTGGCTGGCACAATGTCCCAGTGGACAAGGCTTTTCCTTTTCCAATGAGGCTTGCAAAGACACAAATCAAACACACACAGCACAGCCCAAGAAACATAGATTCTACAGCCATTAATTTACCCGAGGCAATTCCTTTAAAAGATCCAAGGCATGAATCCTCCTCACTCTGCTGTATTCTGAGGTTCTTGAGTGTCCACACCTTCTACTAGAATGGCTCCATGTTTCATACACAAGCCAAGTAGTGGTGAATGCCATGTGGAGTGAGACCAGAAGAATTCTGTCCACTGAAGGGATTCAAGTCCACTCCTGGTATTCCTGGTACTTCATCGTATTTCAGACTCTGCTTTACAACTGACCAATACCAGACTAACCAAGACTTTGGTCACATGAAGGAAGTATCATGCCCTAGAAATAAGGCAGGAAACATCGGCTGCAGCTCATATGAAAGAAGCAGATAGAGAGTATATTGAGAAATGAGTAGGCCTTTGTTGACAAATGGTTGAAGGAACTACAACTACCCACAGAGGTAAAACTCTGTACTATGTTCCATGTTCTTAAAATTCTACTTTGACTCTAGCCAATTTTGTGATGATTCTCCCATCATTCCAAATTACGGTACTTCATTCGATCTGACATCCAACCATAATACTTGTATACCGCTTAATATAGTAAAATCTATAAGTGGTCCACTCTAAAATGCATACATAATAAAATATAAAACCAATATAAAATAATAAAGAATTAAAAACATTACAGCAGAAACAAACAGTAAAACAGAGCAGTGTCACAGTTGAACTATGGAATTCAGTACCACAAGTGATGGCCACTGCGACAACACGGTCCCTTACACTTTAGGACCAGGCGCATAAACCCTTCTCAGGCTAAGCATCAACACTTAAAAACCTGAGGGGAGTGTCAAAGGAAACCTTTCCCCTATGAGGGAAAAGATTAATACTGGTTAAGGATCTAGCTTAAATTTATGATGCTGTGGGTACAAAGGTGTGTGTGTAGATTTGAAAGTAATGCAGGTTAATAACGCCAAGCTGACACGTAGGATTTGGGTAGCAAACAAAATAAAAATAAGTTTGTTTTAATTCTCAGAATCTTAGTTCCAGAAAATAACTTAAACCTGACTACTCCAAACACTTTATAATTAACCTAAATCCCTATAATGCTAAATACTTTCACTCCTCAGACAAGCACTGATTTATTATTTATTTATTTATTATTTACATTTATTTATCGCCCATCTGGCCGGCAACCGGCCACCCTGGGCGATGTACATAGGATAAAAACAAGATAAAATACATTTAAAACAATATAAAAATTTTAAAATCTTAACCCACCCCATATTCCCGCCTGAACAGCCAGGTTTTTAATGAGAGGCGACAGCTCAGCAGAGAGGGGGCATGGCGGAGGTCACTCGGGAGAGAGTTCCACAGTACGGGGGCCGCCACAGAAAAGGCCCTCTTCCTCGTCCCCACCAGTCTAGCTGCTCTGGCTGAAGGGACAAGGAGAAGGCCGTCTGTGGCAGATCTTGTTGAGCGGCCTACTTGGTGTTGCTGGAGACGCTCCTTGTCAGGAGTTTCTCTCAAAACTCCTGACAAGACACAAAGAACCCAACTAACCTAACTCCCAAACTCTCTAACACTCCCCACACACTACAACCAACACTCTACTTCTTAACTCGACTACCTCTGACATCACCCAAACACTCCTTATATACTCCTCCCCCCACCCTTTCCAAGACATCACAAACCACACCCACTCAATTCAACATTCTATACTCACTAAATATACTAAAACAGACATACACCAGGGAACTGAATGATGGGGTTACGCCACAGCCACCAATTTGTATGGCTTTAAAAGGGGATTAAACAAATTCATGGAGGAGAAGGCTATCAATGGCTACTAGTCCTGATTGGCTATATGCTACTTCTAGTAACAGAGGCAGTGTGCCTGTCAATAATCATTGCTGGGGACACAAGTGAGAGGGTGCTGCTGCACTCCTGTCCTACTCGTGGGTTTCTCACAGGCAGCAGGTTGGCCACTGTGTGAACAGAATGCTGGACAAGATGGACCCTTGGTCTGATCCGGCAGGGCTCTTCTGATGTTCTCATGCACTGCAAGCCAGGGAAAGCCTGTGTAAATAAATAAGTTTGAAAAGGCATTTGAAACGTGCCACAGTTTCTCTCAAACTGCGCATGGGAGCGTGTTCCAGAGGGTGGGTTTCACTACCGAAAAGGCCCGCTTACATGTTGTTACTTGACAACACACTGTTGGTCATGGGACTACCAATAAGGCCTCCTTGGGAGATCTCAGGGGTCGGTTTGGTGTATGTATAGGGGAAGGCAGTCGGCTAGGTATTCTGGTGCAGAGCCATTTATATGAGGAGAGACTGAAAGAACTGGGCATGTTTAGCCTTCAGAAGAGGAGACTGAGGGGAGATATGATCGCACTCTTCCAGTACTTGAAGGGATGTCACACAGAGGAGGGCAAAGATCTCTTCTCGGTCATCCCAGTTTGCAGGACACGGAATAATGGGCTCAAGGAACCTAGATTCCACCTAAACATCAGGAAAAATTTCCTGACTGTCAGAGCAATAAGACAATGGAATCAACTACCTAGGGAGGTCGTGGGCTCTCCCACTCTGGAGGCATTCAAGGTGCAGCTGGACAGACATCTGTCAGAGATGCTTTGACCTGGATTCCTGCATTGAGCAGGGGGTTGGACTCGATGGCCTTGCAGGCCCCTTCCAACTCTACTTTTCTATGATTCTATGATATGTCAATAACATCATCGCGAACATGGCTTGGTAGCAAACGAATAGGTAGCCAGTGCCATTCTTTTAACACAGGTGTAACATGTACATAGCCAGGTTCCCCTGCTGCATTCTGCACTAACTGCAGCTTCCAGACCAGGTGCAAGGGCAGCAGCACCATGTAGTGGAACTTCCAGCCTTAGATACTGTTTTATCTCTAATGACCGATGCCTCCTAGGAAATGGACAAACCATTCATTTGGTAAACAGATTCATCCCAGCCCATTTCCATGTTGCAGTGGTACACCATAATTCCATTTCCCCCCCATCATCAGCTTCACATTATATGGGAAGGCTACAACACTTCATTTCGGTGGTTATCATCCATAGCTTGGTCATGTGGAGATGTTTTAAATGTCCCTCATGTTGGACCGTCCTTAAGAACATAAGAAGAGTCCTAGTGGATCTGGCCAAGGGTCCTTTCGGTTTCACTCAGTGGCCAGATACCTTTATGAAGCCAGATGCCTTGAGGACTCTTCAGCTGCTATAACTTAGCACATGTTGGGTACTTCCGGTCCCGGACAAGACTCTGGAAACATTTCTGGGTAAGGGAGCATATTGCATGATGAGAATGAAAGCCAGAGAAAGAGGCCAAAGGGCCATTGGGGGAAATCCCCATGTGAGGAACTGTGCTGCCAAAGAGGAAGGGCTAGCAGGCCCTGGCAGTTGAGTAGTCATTTTGGAACATGGTCTGGGAACTTTAGTCTTGATGTGAATGGTTATATTATTTCATCAAGATTCATCAAGATTTCATCAACGCTGCCTCTGGAAAATCCTGTGAATTACTTGGGAAGATAGTACAAATGTCAGTGTACTGGAAGAAGCAAAGACTACTAACGTTGAAAAAATGATCCTTCAACGCCAACTTCAGTGGACCGGTCATGTTGTTCGAATGCCTGACTGCCGTCTCCCAAAGCAGCTACTTTATTCCCAACTCAAGGATGGAAAGCGGAATATCGGTGGTCAATATAAGAGGTTTAAAGATGTTCTTAAGGCTAATCTAAAAAAATGCAATATAAACATCGAAAACTGGGAAGCTCTGGCCCATGAACGATCTAACTGGAGGTTGGCCTTTCACAAAGGTTCTATGGACTTTGAAGAAGCCCGAGTGCAAGGTGAAAGGGAGAAACGTGCTAAGCGAAAAGCACGTCAAATGAATCCTTTACAGGACCATCTTCCATCTGGTAAACTGTGTCCTCACTGTGGAAAGCTGTGTGGATCTAGAATTGGCCTCCATAGTCACCCATCGCTAGAGTCTACACAATTTTTCTTTAGAATTTCCTCCTCTTAAAATTTCAGGTTTGGTTGGCTGTAAGGTAAAGAAGGGCCCGTCCAAGAAGCAGAACTCCTTATGAGTAAAGGGCTACTCCTATATAAAGGCTGCCTTCATAAGTAAGAACTTCCCAAGGCATCTCTGATGGTCTGCAGCTGAGCCCCAGTGGGGTGCTGTGAGTTCAAGCTTAAAAGCCCTCCGTTCTAGACAGATGGCTGTAGGGGTGATGTCTGTTCTCCAGTTTCCAGATTCCTGGCCTGCAATCTCTTGCTACCTAGCTCCCCTTTGGACCTTGGGTGCTTTGAGTCCTTGGATCTTCTTCAGGCCTCACCTCTGAGAAATGCCCAAGCCAGACTGACCCCATTACTGGCTCCGCGCTCCACAACAATGGCACATCCTGAAATTTCAGTCAGCACCAAAGAACGACTCCGGCTCCACCCAAAACGGGACACGTGGAACTTCCGCGTGCAAAGCACGTGCTCTGTCACTGAGCTGTGGCTCTACCCATGTGCAACACGGGCTAATCTGTCTGTCTTCTCTTTCGGGCAATGGCAGCATAGCAATCACCCAGCCTCCACTCTCCATTGCCAATCACCCACAACAGGAACACCCAGAGGCCAGATGACTTTTGTAGAGATTTCATAGAATCATAGAATCATAGAAAAGTAGAGTTGGAAGGGGCCTACAAGGCCATCGAGTCCAACCCCCTGCTCAATGCTGGAATCTAGGTCAAAGCATCTCTGACAGATGTCTGTCCAGCTGCACCTTGAATGCCTCCAGAGTGGGAGAGCCCATCACCTCCCTAGGTAGCTGGTTCCATTGTCTTATTGCTCTGACAGTCAGGAAATTTTTCCTGATGTTTAGGTGGAATCTAGGTTCCTGTAACTTGAGCCCATTATTCCGTGTCCTGCAAACTGGGATGACCGAGAAGAGATCTTTGCCCTCCTCTGTGTGACATCCCTTCAAATACTGGAAGAGTGCGATCATATCTCCCCTCAGTCTCCTCTTCTGAAGGCTAAACATGCCCAGTTCTTTCAGTCTCTCCTCATAGGGCCTTGTTTCCAGTCCCTTTATCATCCTTGTTGCCCTCCTCTGAACCCTCTCCAGTTTGTCGATGTCCTTCTTAAAGTGAGGTGCCCAGAACTGGACGCAGTACTCAAGATGAGGCCTAACCAGTGCCGAGTAAAGGGGAATTATCACTTCCCGTGATTTGGAAGCCATACTTCTATTAATACAGCCCAAATTTGGATAATTTCTCTGGGAAATCATATCTATCGATAAACCAAAAAATGCAGCGCTCTGCATGCCTGTCTCTCAGCCGGAGTGATTCATCTGGGCCTCTCGATACAATGGCCCCATTCACCCATCAAGACCCTGATTTACAGCGAGAGAGCCACACACATCCATTTCGTAAATCTGCTGGGGAATTCGGCCAGTCAGCAAATTTCTTCCCTAACAGGGATGACAGCTTTGTTACATTTTTGGACAGGGTCCCTGAAGCAAGGTCTTGACTGAGCAGGCTTGAAGGATAAGGCTGTGCTGGATTCCACTGGGATTCCGGAACCTAGAAAACAAGTGGGTATCTAGGTGCTGCGCTTGCTGATGGCACACCCAAGTTCAGTGTTCCAGGCAGTTTGGAGAGCTGCAGTTCACTGAGAACAGAGAGTAGGCAATACGTATAGGTGCAGGACCGGTGCAAGGCAGTTTGCCGCCCTAGGCAAATTCAAATATTTAGCGCCCCCCCCCCACTTGAGCCCTCCCTCCCTTGGCGGCAGCAGTCCCAGCGGCAGCGAGGAAGAGTCGGCCAAGCGAGCGAGCTTCCTCCTGCTGCTGCTGCCGCCAGCCTCCGCGGCCCGGGAAGGGAGGAAGGCAGGAAGGCGAGAAGAGGCGCCAAGCTGCGGCGGATCAGCAGCCACCAGCCGCTCCAGCTGCGCCCTGGCGGACAGAGGCAAGCCCGCCTGCCCGGAGGAGGTGGAAGAGGCGGAGGAGGCAGAACGGGATTCGGCGCCAAGCGAGCAGCCCCGCGCGGAGCTGCCTTCACGGGCGCTGCTGCTGCTGCCCCATGCCCGCCTGGCCGCTCTCCTGCTCGGCTTCCGTGCCCAGATCCACGCCAAGCACAGCGAGCCCCGGCTGCCTGACGCCTCGCGCGCTCCTGCCACTGCTGCCGCCGCTGCTGCCACGAGATCAGGCTTGCTCGCTCCCATCTTCCTCCTCTTCCGTACACACGTCACGGAAAGTGGAGCGCAGGCCCCGCGCCCTCCCTTCCTCGTCCGTTCCTGGAGGAGGAGGAGGAGGAGGAGGAGGAGGAGGAGGAGGAGGAGGAGGAGGAGAGGGCGAGTGTCTGCGTGGGTCTGGGGCACAGGCGAAGCAGGAGCAGAGCGTTTCTGCGCCCCCTTTAGCCATACGCCCTAGGCAGCCGCCTAGTTGGCCTAGTGGTAGCGCCAGCCCTGTATAGGTGTCTGTCTCTGAGTGGAGGCCCTGTGAGCCCTGAAGTCAGTCACACCCACGCGTGCACAGATTTTGGGGAAAGAAAGCTCAGGCAAAATGGAGACACCACCACCCCTCGTGCGCACAGGAAGGATTGCCCATTTGAAGTTGTCGCTGCTGTCTACAATCAAGATACAGCCCCGGGATGGTGGGGTTACTGATTAGCACACAGCTTTCCACAACTTGGCCATGCACCAGATTTATAAAGAGACATAGTGAGTACATTGAAGCTGCACCAAGAGCAGCCCAGGTGCAAAAGAGGTCCAGGCTGCAGCTTTTGCAACAGTTGCCTAGCAGAAGCTTTCTGTTGCATGACAAGCTACACCTGCTGACATTCTCTCTTCTACACAACTTTGAAGGGTGCAGCGGCCCTGCTGTCCTCTTCTGCACCTGGCCACCCTCACTGCGCTGCTGCACGAGATCTGTGGACTTGAGAAAGGCACCTCAATTTCAAGCATCGGACTGGAGCCGGGAGCCGTCTCCGTCAGGGCAGGAGACCTGTTCATCAGCAAGCACACTGGTCTGCTCCCTCAGGCTGGGAAGAAGCTGGCTCACAAGTAAGGCTGGGGGGGGTGGGGGGACATTTGTCCAGTTCTCATTTTAAGGCAAACTCACCTGATTTTGCACTTTCAAAGCACTCTGTGAACTGAAACTCAGTTATCATTTGAAATTCGCATCTCTCCAAATTTTGCAAAGGAGTCCTCCAATTAAGAAATGCATTAAAAATGGGTATATTAGGGGAAATGTTTAAAAAAATGTATTATATTAGGAAAATTGCTTGCAAAAATGTGTACATTGACCAACATGCATACAAAAATGCATGTATTAGGAGACGCGTGCATAAAACTGCTGATGAATTTTCATGTAAACTTTTTTTTAAAATTCTCAGAGTTCGAGAGGCAAGCGAAGTTAAGCGTGGAAAAATGAGAAATGGAGAGAAGCCGAAATTAGGGAATTTGTCCTTCCCTACTCAAAATTAAGTCTGATATCGCTCTTCGTTGGCGTGATCTGCAAAAGCAGCGTCAGAATGTGCTGTGAGGATGAAGAGGGACTGTTTGTGCGACACACACTTTCAGTTTGACCTGTACTACAGATGTAAACTGATTTAACCATCGCTCCAGGGATCTCTGCACCCTCAATGAACTACAATTCCCATGACTGTTTATTTTTATTTTACTTTATTTTATTATATTTGTTAATCGCCCGTCTGGCTGGTCACCCGGCCACCCTGTTTGTGGGAAGCGGTAGTGTTTAGACTAGTACAAAACGGATATAACTTTGGTAGTGCAGGGACATGCCCTCGAGAAACGTCTCGTGAACGATAGCCCCCCCATTTCCACAGAAACATGCTTCGCATGCAATGTTTAGGCTGATTGGGCTGCTGTTTACACATGTATTTTCCTTAGATTCCATCAGAAAGATGACCTTACGGTCGGAAGAGGCGTTTGTGGGTGTCTGGATGCTGCCTCCACCCCACTGCCTTTTCTCCATCAGCAAGCTCTCTAAATGGCTGCCGTGAAATACGGGCAGTCTGTGGGCAGCCACCGCATGGATTCCCCTGTCTCTCTTTAATTGGAGCCTTAATCTCTCTCCTGATATAATAATAATAATGCAATCGGTACCACCAGGCAGTTTTCGAACAGTTAACTACCCATGCCGTCCACAGCCCATTAACCACACAAATTCTGCCAAGTGCTCACATTAGTTCCATCCAGAGGACTTTTTAGCGCTGTCGGGAAGTGAGCAGACTGCACCGGGGTTCTCGGTGTTGGTTAAGCAAGATTCTCGAGTGGGCTACATCTGCCCCCTTCGCACAGTCTTCATGTACAAGAGAGCTGTAGTTTTTCTCACCCTGCTGGTCCTCCATCATTTCTGTGTAGGCACCATGTTGTTTTTGCTTCTTCAAATATAGAAATGTATATCCTATCATTTCTGGCACCCGGCATCACTCGGAGTTGCTCACAACAATGTGAAAGTGTACAATGTTAAAGCATGCATTCAGTAAAAGCACAGAGGTAATAAAAATACCGAGGCAACGATCATAAACAAGCTTTAAAACAAATGGAACACCGAGCAGGCAAAGGTCTGCCAGAAGAGAAAAGTGGTCACCAACCGGTGAAAGGCATCCAGAGAAGGGGCCATTTGCACTTCACGGGGCAAGATGCCTCACAAAATTGGGGGCAGCCACTGAGAAGGCCCTGTCTCTTGTCATCACCAACAGTGCCTCCACCCTAGGTGGTGTGGAGAGCTGCCGGCGGGTCTCCATCTCGGCTGAAATCCCTCCACAGCCGAGCCCGAGGTGAGAGTAGGCTGGCCGCGAGTGGTGGTGCCCAGGAATAACATTACCAATGAGGGCCACTCACTCACCCGCTCATCCAAAGCCAGGTGGGAGCTGCAGGTGCAGCTGGTAAGCCAGAAAGGGCTCCAAGAGATGACACAGCGACTATGTAAAGAGACCAGGAGAGCAGGTCAGGTGGAATGAGAGAGGAAACCAGGAAGAGGGACAGAGAGAGAACAGAGAGGCGGAACGGGATGGGAGAGGCAAGGAGAGGCTCAAGAGCTCCCCGTTCCCCTCTCCTCTTCTAGCGTGGCCACAACGAGAAGATTAGAAGCTTTTTCTTCCATTTTCAACTGACTGCGGTTTTTCATTATGTCCAAACTGGGACAAACTGTGGTTAGTACTAACTATGGTTTAGGAAAGGGATGGATGAGTCCTTTTCTGGTCCAAGTCAGGTTTGCATGTGCTCAGTAAGTCCATTCCCATGTACCTGAAAACTTGCATTTAAACTGGGGGGTCATTTCCCCCTAAATCTCTTCTTCTTCTTCTTCTTCTTCTTCTTCTTCTTCTTCTTCTTCTTCTTCTTCTTCTTCTTCTTCTTCTTCTTCTTCTTCTTCTTCTTCTTCTTCTTCTTCTTCTTCTTCTTCATCATCATCATCATCATCATCAATTTTATTTCTATACCACCCAATTGCCGAAGCTCTCATGGTTTTGTATGCATTTCTGCCTAAAATGTGCAGTTTTGTACACACTATTCTAGCTGAGAATTGAATCCCGAGAAGTGTGCAGTCCCACAGATAACTATGTAGTAGTAGTAGTAGTAGTAGTAGTACATCGAAAACTGGGAAGCTCTGGCCCATGAACGATCTAACTGGAGGTTATTATTATTTATTATTATTATTTATATTTATTTATCGCCCATCTGGCTGGCAACCGGCCACCCTGGCCGATGAATATAGGTTGGCCTCTCACAAAGGTTCCATGGACTTTGAAGAAGCCCGAGTGCAAGGCGAAAGGGAGAAACGTGCTAGGCGAAAAGCACGTCAAACGAATCCTTTACAGGACCATCTTCCAACTGGTAACCTGTGTCCTCACTGTGGGAAGCTGTGTGGATCTAGAATTGGCCTCCACAGTCACCTACGGACCCATTGCTAGAGTCCACACAATTTTCTTTAGAATTTCCTCCTTTTAAAATTTCCTTTTTGTACCTTTTTAAAAAAATCCTGGAAGACAATCTTACTCGGTCACGAGTGATCGCCTGATGATGATGATGATGATGATGATGATGATGATGATGATGATGTGTATCTTTATTGATTAGTCCATTTGACCATATCAAAGCTACAATATGTAAAATGAAGGTAATTAAAATCAGATTTAGGTGAGATACATGGAATAGATAAAATGCGTAGATTAATAAATATATAAGCTAAAACAAAGCTTGTAATTACTGGGTTACAACAACAACAATATAAGTTTAAATAAATTCATCGCCTTTACATGCAACCCCGACTTGTTCAATGAATTGTAATCTCAGTTGGACAGCCCTAGCTATAAATTTAGCAGCACTTGACACTATGCACACTAAACCATAGTTCACGGTTGCATCCGAACCAGTGTATAAGCTCCTGGAATGCCTTTAAACACCACGTCAACGCACACTTTAGTAACCTCTCACTTGGTTCACTGTTCAGCTGTTCCCGAATGCTGCAGCCAAACTCTAGGGGGGTTAGTTATTGGGAGCATGCAGCTCCTGTGTTCCAACAGCTTCGCTGCTAACTGGTTTGATTCCAGGCACAATTCAAAGTGCTGGTTAATGTTTATGACCTTTGAAACCCGACATGGCTTGGGATCAGGTTGCTCTGGAACTATATACAGGCCTGTGGCTCACGCTGGCTCAGCTTGTCTGAGCGTGGAAATCTAAGCAGGGTCAGGCCTGGTTATTACTTGGATGGGAGACCCCCTCCTCTAGTCTCCTGCATTGAGCAGGGGGGTTGGACTCAATAGCCTTGTAGGCCCCTTCCAACTCTGTGATCTATGATACATAAAGCCATATGTAAGAGGAGAAACTCGGAGGTGCTCAATGTCTTGGTGGATTAGAGGAACGTTTGGACTGGCTGACTATAAAGTTTGCAAGCAGGGCCGGCGTCGAGGGTAGGTATAGTTGGGCACGTGCCGAGGGCCCACAGCCCAGGCAGCAGGGGACTCTCTGTGGGAAAGGGCCACGTTGCTCGGTCTCCTCATGCCTCCAGCTCGAGCAATTATTTCCCTCTAAATCAGTGTTCTCCAACCTTGGGTCCCCAGATGTTTTTTGGCCTACAACTCCCAGCATGCCCCAGCCAGCAGAGCTGGCTGGGGCATGCTGGGAGTTGTAGGCCAAAAAACATCTGGGGACCCAAGGTTGGAGAACACTGCTCTAAATCTTTGCAAGTTTTATTCTAACTAGGGCCCACAGGGCCCACGCAGGCAGAGGTTGCGCCCTTCAGCTCTGGCATTCCCTTCCTAGGGAGGCCTGTTTAGTCTCCTCTCTGCAGTCCTTCTGCCAGCCTTTGGCCTGGCAAGTTGATCTGGCTTATTTATTTTTTAATTTAATTTTATTACATTTTTGAATCGCCCATCTGGCCTGCCACCCTGGGCGATGTACATTCCAACAATACAATAATAAAACAAACATAACACAATTAAAACAGTATATATATATTTTAAAAATCCTAACCCACCCCATATTCCCGCCTGAAATACCACATTTTTAATGCGTGGCGGAAGCTCATCACGGAGGGGGCATGGCGAAGGTCACTAGGGAGGGAGTTCCATAACTTGGGGGCCGCCACAGAGAAGGCCCTCTTCCTAGTCCTCACCAGCCTGGCTGCTCTGGCTGATGGGACAAGGAGAAGGCCGTCCGTGGCAGACCTTGTTGAGCGGCCTACTTGATGTTGCTGGAGGTGCTCCTTGAGTTTTGTTTTGTTTTTTTTTTAAATATTTTTATTTAAATTTTTAAACAATACAAAAAAAAAATAACATACACAAATAACTAATATAGTGCTCCCATCACCATGGGACCAAATAATACAATGACTATATAATTGTTCATTATTCCAAAAAATACAACATATCTTGACAGGGTAAACTCCCTTTCCCCTTTTTTAACACATATTCCAAAAATAAACCCCAGATATCCTTGAAAACATTTTTCTTTAATTGACCCCTTTTGCATTTAATATTACAAGTCAACATATCATTCAATGCCATATCCCATACTTCTTTATACCAATCAGTAATAGTGAAAACTTGCTGAATTTTCCATTTCCTTGCTATCATTAGTCTACCTGCCGTTAACAAGTTTATAATTAATTCTTTAACATTTTGAGGACCGATCACCTTTTCCGTTATTGATAGCAAAGCTAGTTTAGGACAAACCTCTAAATCAGCTCCAACAATTCTCCTTGAGTTTTAACAGGCTTTAACTGGCTGTTGTTTTATTGCCCCCGCAGTGCAATCCTATGTATAGCGCCTACTCCCGGGTATAGGCTCGCAGCCTTACTGTTTTATTTACACACACACACACACACACACACACACACACACACACCCCTTTTGACTGCTTTTTATATCTGCTCTTATCTTGATGTTCTGTGATAAGCTTACCGGTATATATAATTTTTTTTTATTGTGTTATTTTTGTTTATTAGCTGCCTTGGGTGCTGAGTGCATGTCAACAGGATATAAATTATTGCCGCTGCAGTTGCTGTTGTTGCTCGTGTTACACTTTGGAAGGTTCTGCACTTGGCTGCCCACATATACGGGCAATCTCGGCAACGTCCAGAGGTTCCAAAAATTCTTGGGGCATCCGGAGAGGAAATGAGCGAGGCCTCACCTTGATCTTGAGGCCTAACAGTATCAGTGATGCAGAAGATCCGTTATGGGTTCTCTCAGCTTCCCTTCTTCCATTAAAAGCTGCTGCTGGGGGCCTCAGTCTGGCAGCAGCTAATTGCGGCCTTGGGGCACAGGGACGACAAGTCAGAAAACAGTGCCGTGGGAGAGGGCTAAAAAAACCACCCTGCCATCCAGTCCAACGTGGGGCCCTTTCAATGCACGGGAATGACGTCGCGAGATCCACAACCAGCTCGCCTGTGTCACACGTAGTTTAGTCCACCCAGTCTGTACCTGTCGTGCTCCAGCTGTGTAGGAATACCAGGGATGTTGAAGAGTCCTTGGTCTCGAGTCACGAGTCGAGTCACGAGTCTTTGGACCCGAGTCTCGAGTCCGAGTCCGAGTCCTTGGTCCAAAATGGTGACTCACGAGTCACGAGTCCTGAGTCACTCCCAAAACTGACTCCACGAGTCCCTATTAAAATCAATGGGGTTTCCCCCCAACAAAATAAGGCTACTTCAGATGTGTGGCTTAAATAAATTCTAGGCACAAGTGTGCCTTTTTATTTCAAAACTCTGCAACTGATTTTGGCAAGAACAGACCAGGCAGAAAAACCCAAAATAACCAGGCAGGCAGAGGAGGCAGGGAACCCCAAAGCAGGCAGGCAGAGGCCTTTGTCTTGGACAATTCAACTGTTGAACTGGTTAAGAAGAGACCAGGCAGGCAGAGGAGGCTGGGAACCCCAAACAGGCAGGCAGAAGCAGCCAAACCCAAAATGTCTGACCCTAACCCAAACCCCCCACAACAACACATCAATCAAAATAAATCTCAACACATCGTTGGGGCTGCGCTCCTGGTAGCCGTCCATAGTGGCCGAGCAGCAGCACACCTCGCTTCCATGCGCTCTTCACCGGTGATCGCGCTCCTTCTGGCACAGCCAGAAGACTCATCAACAGCCCAGGGATGTTGACGAGTCCTTGGTCTCGAGTCCCGAGTCGAGTCTCGAGTCCCATTAAAAATATTGGGACTCGAGTCCGAGTCGAGTCAGAGGGGGGACTCAGTCCGACTCACGAGTCGAGTCCTCGAGTCCGAGTCCCCATCCCTGAGGAATACGGCTCCCATCATATCCAGCCAGCGGAGCCAGTGGTCATGCTGGCTGGGGATTGTGGGAGCTGTAGTCCAGGGCATCAGGTGGGAGAACGCTGCTCTAGAGGAGGCACATAGGGGCAGCACAGCAGCTCATTGGCTGGGCAAGATCCCCTGCATCCTAAGGCCACACACAGGTACTTCTGTTTTTACCACTGTTCCTGTGTCCTGGGAAGCCAGTGGAGATCAGAAGGCGCGTGAGCGCCTTCTGATCTCCACTGGCTTCCCAGGACACAGGAACAGTGGTAAAAACAGAAGTACAGACACGATAGGCCACGAAAAGGAGGAAGCAGCTTCCGGGTTCATTCCTAATGATTTATTCTGCCGCTCAACACATGGTAGGCCGAAAGGTGGAGGTGCAAACACTTCGTTTGCTTAGGGCAGAGCTGAACCAGGAGCTTCTTGGTGGACAACTCCGCCTCTTTTGCCACCCCGATGCACCGATTCTCACGTGCCGAACCATTATTAAGGAAATTGTTGTTGATTATTTATTGCACTAAAGGTCATTGGGGAAACCCAGCCTGCGTTGTCCTGAATGCTACTTTGGGGGCTCTTTTAGCCTTGGGTCTCTGTCACTGCAGCCCCCTTTCCCTCTATGGTCTTTTCATTCTTGAACTGAATGAGCAACATCTCTTTAGTGAGGCGGACAAGAAAAAGAGGCCGACCGTTCCCATAATGGCATTTTAAACAACTTGGAGAGAGAGAGAAAGAGAGAGAGATTGAGAGAGAGAGAGGACAATGTTTTTATTTTATTATTCTTCATAAAATTATATGGGTTGGAACTTACTACTATTGTTCTAAAAAGGAAAATAAAACAGAGGATGTGCTTTGCTTTTTGGGTGTGTGTGTGTGTGTGTGTGCATGCATAAATTTCAATAAGGTTTCCACACCACTAGTGGAACAGCTCATAAAAGGAAAGATTGTGTATGTGCTTCGTTTCCCAGCATTTTGGGGTGACCTTGAGGGTCACTATGAGGATGCTGCAGCCAGTGACAGATAAGGGGTGGTGGTGATTGTGACGTAAGAGCTGAGACCAGAGGCCTCCCTGGTCCATCATTCTGTTCCCGCAGTGGCCAACCGAATGCCTATGGGAAGCCCCCAAGCAGGGCATGCGTTCCTCAGCAACTGGTAGCCGGAAGAATGCTGCCTCCCTGATACTGGCCTTAAATGGAGCCAAGGGAGTCACATTAAACTGTGGCAAGGAGGGGTAGGGCTGTGTGAACACCACAGGGAATTTGAGATCAGGTGTAGGATTTTGACATCCTAAAATTCCTCTCCTGCCCTGCTTTTGCGTCCCCAGAGGCAGCTGGTTGACCACAGTGAGAAGCAGAACGCTGGACCTCAGAGAACTTCAGTCTGCTCCAGCAGACATTTTTATTAATGGTTATTCTTGTCCTCCCGCCGCCCCTTCTCAGTTGTCCCTGTGCATGCTTGGATCAGGATCTGATATCCCAACGGTCTTTCTGTGAGGAGCATCCGTCTTTGTTTAGGAATTCCTTGGCTCTACATGGGCAAGCCTGTAGAATGATAATGTCTTTGCATTGTACTCAATAGGAACCATGACAGCATATAATAGCATCTCTCTACGTTTTGGTTTTCGTTTCATTTCATTTATTTAGATTAAACCCCCAAAAGACAACATAGTAACATACGATAAAACCAATGTACAAAAATATGACAAATTTAAACAATGAACAGTAAATCCCAGGACCCACTAAAAACCTTATCACATGCTGTTGAATGCCTGGGAGCAGAGGGAAGTCTTCACCTGGCGCTGAAAGGAAGACAATGTTGGTGACGGGCGGGCCTCACTGGGGAGAGCATTCCATAGGTGCAGGGGGGACACCACCGAGACGGCCCTCTCCCTCGTTCGTTGCCACCCTCCAAACCTCCCCTGGAGGAGGCACCCGTAGGAGGGCCTGAGCCGACGTCTTGCTTCAGGGTATTTAGAATGACTCCTGTGACGGATATTCAGAGGGGCACAATATGAATTCTCTGGAGCCTCGGGCATTATTTTCGAAGAGGCTCGCCACACTGCCATTCCTTTTGCATCCTCTGTTGTTTAATGTCATGTATGAGATAGTAGCTGTTTCATATTTTTAGTTACCGTAATTAGAATCTATGATATTACAGTAATACCTTGGATTGCAAGCATCATTCGTTCCGGAAACGTGCTTGTAATCCAAAACACTCCTATATCAAAGCGAGTCTCTGGCTGGCGGGCGTGAGTGGGGCCGATTTCGGCCTGCTACGCCTGCTCGAGGCGAGCGGTTACATCCCTACACTACTTGTCTTGCAAGACCTTGCTCGTTTATCAAGTCAAAATTTATTTTAAAAATTTGCTTGTCTTGCAAAACGCTCTCAGACCAAGTTACTTGCAATCCAAGGTATTACTGTATCTGTTTTCATTAGGGGTGCTTCAAAAATTCTCACCTGAAGCCAATGCTTAGGAATCCTCCATTATTCTGATTTTAGTTCCAAATTTTGTACAGAGCACTGCTCAATGTGCACCTTGCCACAGTAACCAGCTCCTTTTTCTTCCGCCACCCCCTCTACATGACCACCAGTGCACCTTGGTAATGCGCTCTCTATTCGCTATTCTATTGTTCCAACGGTTTTGAAATGTGTTTTACTTGATTGTTTTGTTTTCATTGCTTTATTGTATGTTATTCTGATATAATTAGTTTGGCCGCGTCCTTTTGCGTACCACCCTGATATCAGTAAGCATGAAGGGCAGTTTAAAGATATTGTTAATAAATAAATAATAGATTAATAAATAAAAGTACAGAAGAGCAGTTTTGATGTGATTGTTTACACATTGCACACATGGTTACATCGAGATTCTTTTGTGGGGGGGGGGTGCAGAGAAGCATCAGCAGACTGCACGAAAAGAATCTTGATGCAGTGGTGCGGCTTGAGAACGAGATAAGTCTGACCTCGTGCTCCATAGGACTAAAATGGCTGATTTTCCCCCCACCACCGAATTCGGCAGCGGGGGCCGCACGGGATGGTGGTGGTGGCAAGGGGCAGGGTCGCAGGTTGTTCACCCCTGTTTTCAAGTCCTCAAGACCAGTGACCCTCGCCACATCTCCTGCTGCCATGGAATCCTTGACCTTATTTGTGTGTTGCGACAAGAAAGGCGTGCGGGGGGGGGCGCATGGCGCCATGGTGGGGCACCCGCTTTGCCCGCAGAAGGCCCCAAGTTCACTCCTGGACTTCTCCAGGTCCAGCAGGGAAAGGATACTACCTGAAACCCCGGGGAGCCATGGCTGCCCATCCGTGTCGACAATACTGGGCTAGACGGACGCCGGAGTCTGACTCGGGAGGAGGCAGCTTGCTCTGTTCCTATGTGACAGGCGCGAAACTTGCAAGAAGATCTCAGTCATGCTAGTAACACAGGAGACAGGCCAGGGCCGGTGCAAGGCAGTTTGGTGCCCTAGGCAAGATCAGATATTTAGCCACTTGAGCCCTCCCTCCCTATATCTGGCGCCCCCTTTAGCCCTGCGCCCTAGGCAGCTGCCTAGTTGGCCTAATGGTAGCACCGGCCCTGAGACAGGCCACCTGTACAAGTTATGCATGCCAGTGTGTCTTCCACTGGGTATCCATGGGGATTCTCCCTCCCTCCCTCCCTCCCTCCCTCTCTGTCACACGCACAGACACACACACGGGTGCTCTGATGCGACACACACTTTATCATAGAATCATAGAATCATAGAAAAGTAGAGTTGGAAGGGGCCTACAAGGCCATTGAGTCCAACCCCCTGCTCAATGCAGGAATCCAGGTCAAAGCATCTCTGACAGATGTCTGTCCAGCCGCACCTTGAATGCCTCCAGACTGGGAGAGCCCACCACCTCCCTAGGTAGTTGATTCCATTGTCTTATTGCTCTGACAGTCAGGAAATTTTTCCTGATGTTTAGGTGGAATCTAGGTTCCTGTAACTTGAGCCCATTATTCCGTGTCCTGCAAACTGGGATGAACAAGAAGAGATCTTTGCCCTCCTCTGTGTGACATCCCTTCAAATACTGGAAGAGTGCGATCATATCTCCCCTCAGTCTCCTCTTCTGAAGGCTAAACATGCCCAGTTCTTTCAGTCTCTCCTCATAGGGCCTTGTTTCCAGTCCCTTTATCATCCTTGTTGCCCTCCTCTGAACCCTCTCCAGTTTGTCTATGTCCTTCTTAAAGTGAGGTGCCCAGAACTGGACGCAGTACTCAAGATGAGGCCTAACCAGTGCCGAGTAAAGGGGAATTATCACTTCCCGCGATTTGGAAGCTATACTTCTATTAATACAGCCCAAAATTGCATTTGCCTTCTTTGCAGCCACGTCGCATTGCTGGCTCATATTCAGTTTGTGATCTACCACAATTCCAAGATCCTTCTCACTTGTAGTATTGTTGAGCCAAGTGTCCCCCATTCTGTAACTCTGCATTTGGTTTCCTCTCCCTAGGTGCAGCACTTGGCATTTATCCCTGTTAAATTTCATTCTGTTGTTTTCGGCCCAGCGCTCCAGCCTATCGAGGTCACTTTGAATTTTGTTTCTGTCTTCCAGAGTATTAGCTGTTCCACCCAACTTTGTGTCATCTGCAAATTTGATAAGCATTCCCTGCACCTCCTCATCCAAGTCATTAATAAAAATGTTGAAGAGCACCGGGCCCAGGACCGAGCCCTGTGGTACCCCGCTCGTTACCTCTCCCCAGTTCGAGAAGGAACCATTGATAAGCACTCTTTGAGTCCGATTCTGTAGCCAATTGTGGATCCACCTGATAGTTGTTCCATCTAGCCCACTCTTAGCTAGCTTACTAATCAGGATATCATGAGGCACTTTGTCGAAAGCTTTGCTGAAGTCCAGATATATGATGTCCACAGCATTCCCACAGTCCACAAGGGAGGTTACCCGATCAAAAAATGAGATCAGATTAGTCTGACAGGATTTGTTCTTGACAAATCCATGCTGGCTTCTAGAAAACTTTGTCTCATCTCATTCACATGCCATTTCATTCCCCCATCTTGCATTGCAACTCAGCCATGGCTTCCTTCCTCTAACACACACACACACCGCCCTTTGCCTGTGTCCCGCCCAGGTGACTGAGAGGATTCGAAAGGCAGCAGGGACCACAACAACACCCTCCAACCCCGACCCGATATAATCGGACCTGAGGTCGCCCCCTGAGCCACAGTCACTGAAGAGCACTGGGTCAGCTCCGGGTGCATTGCACGAGAGGAGTCAGTTGAGCATGGCTTACTGTGCCGTTCCAGCTGATTAGGGATTTTTCTGGAGGGAAGGGGTTTGATTCTGGCAGCTCGAGTGACGGAAGCCTTATTATGGTCATTTGCGGGGCGCCGGCAGATCTCGAGTGGGGAAGGCAGATAAGGAACCAGGAAGGAGCGGGGCAAATTGGCATTCCGGCCATGGTCACCGGCCCCCTGACCTCCTTCAACCCTGGGGCCCGGACACTTGCAGGGAAACAGGGAGCGACGGACGGCAGCAGGAGCTCAGCCCCACTTGCAACAGGAAATGGAGGGGGCAGACAGCACAGAGGCAGCGACCCTATAACAAGCAAGAGGAATCGGGGGCAGGAGGCAGTCCATTCCCATACAAGACCGGCTGGAGCCAAGCGATGGTTCTTAAAGTGAGCGGAAGGCAGCTCGAGAGAGGCACTGCTACCCCCATGGTGTGCAATACACCCATACTTGCAATACAAATATGTGCAATACACTCATGGGGCGCAATACGCCCATATTTCTTTCGTCCCTCTGGCAAAATACTGGTTTTGGAAACTGTGGAGAAAGCCTGAGACGAGTATACATGTACACACACACCCCAGTCTCCGTCCTCCAGGGGAGGGGGGCGAGAAGGGGGGATTGGGTTACAGGGAAGCAGCCAGGCAGACCGGCATTCCAGCAAAGGAGGATCTCGCTTGTAATCCACAAAACCCAGGAAAAGACCATCAACCTGACAGGGCAGTCTCAAAGAGCTGTGAAGTATCCAATACGTCACCTTCTTCCCGGGCAGGAATAAGCCCACCTGACACGAAGGGGCAGGCAATAGCCCCACCTGACCTAAGGGGCGGGAGAGCGGGAAACACAGAGGTAGAAAACCCCTCTCCCCTCCTTTTGTTGGTTGTTGGGAACCCAGGGTACTTTTAAGTACGAACCACCCTCCAGCAGCGGCTGGAGTAAGCTGTTTCCTTCCCCGGATCGGACAGACCCGGAGTTAGGCTGAAACTGACTAGCGTGATGTCTCTGATCTAAGGTAACTGACTAATCCAAATGCACTAGCCTGGGAGCCTGTCATTGATAAACTTAAAGGTCACGTCAGGTCTTATTGACGTTGTAGTAATTCCTAGAAAGCTGTTAGTTCCGATCCATATCTTGTGTAAACAAATAAAAGCCTTATTTGGTAGTTTAAAGGCGGAGTTTCCTTTTGTGCGTTTAGAAACCTCCTAGGTGGTTCCTCTTGCTTGTACGGGCTGTAACGCGGCACTGGTTAACCCGTTAAGCGCCGAACTCACGCAAAGGACCCAGGTGCTGGTCCTTCACAGAAACAATCCGAAAAACGGCGATTCAGAATCGGACAAGACAGAGGTGATGCTGGTCGGCACTGTGAGAGCTGATCTAAGGTTGGGTATGACGCCCTGGGGTTGCGCTCCCATGGAAGGATCCGGTTCACAAACCTGGGGTGCTGCTGTTGCTGGACTTGGCACTGCTCCCTGGATGCTCAAGAACAGTGTTCTCCAACCTTGGGTCCCCAGATGTTTTTGGCCTACAACTCCCAGCATGCCCCAGCCAGCTATGCTATGCTGGCTGGGGCATGCTGGGAGTTGTAGGCCAGAAACATCTGGGGACCCAAGGCTGGAGAACACTGCTCAAGAAGCTGCTGTGGCTTGAGTGCCTTTGCACAGCTACGGTGGGTGTGCCAGCTAGCTACGCCCTTTCCTGGAGAAAGCAGATCTGACCGCGGTCACGCATTTCTCGGCCCCATCCAGATCAGATGGGCCCAGCCCAGATGTGGCTGCACCAGAGAAGCATTCAGCAACGCCAGCTGTTGCAAAGCGCGGCAGTCAGGGTTGGGTCTCGGGCCTGCATTTTTGGAGTATATAACTTGCCTGGGCTGCTAGTTAAGTTTCTGAGCACAAAAATTCCACACCTTGGATATTACCTGTGATGAAGCCCTAAACCAGGGGTGTCAAAAAATCCTTTCAACCCGAGGGCCGAATTCAGTTTTGGAGAGGTTCTTGGGGGGGGGGCGCATTCCATTGGTGGGCATGGCCAAAGGCAAAAGGGGAGGGGGCAAAATGCCAGCCCATTTTAGCTTAAGGTTTTTCCTACCAGTCACTCAGCCTTCGGAGAGGCGTCTCAACCTTTCGGAATGGGGGGAAAACTGCACAAAAGCCGGGAAAACGCCACACAATCGAGGGGAAAGGGTGCAGGGCCCAGGGAAGGGGGAAGGGACGCAGCCATCTAGGGAATCCTCGCGGGCCAGAGGCCATGGCCTGGCTGGCACCAGTCCGTGAAAAGCAGTGCGTTAAGAGGCCTCATTCAGTCCTGACAAACTGTAGTGCAGCTGTTTGCAACCTGGTGCTCTCCAGATGTGTTGGACTACCACTCTCAGCACCCCCCAGCCAGCTATGGCCTTGGGATGCTGGCAGGGATGTTGAAGAGTCCTTGGTCTTGAGTCACGAGTCGAGTCACGAGTCTTTGGACCCGAGTCTCGAGTCCGAGTCCGAGTCCTTGTTCCAAAATGGTGACTCACGAGTCACGAGTCCCAAGTCACTCCCAAAACTGACTCCACGAGTCCCTATTAAAATCAATGGGGTTTCCCCCCAACAAAATAAGGCTACTTCAGATGTGTGGCTTAAATAAATTCTAGGCACAAGTGTGCCTTTTTATTTCAAAACTCTGCCACTGAATTTGGCAAGAACAGACCAGGCAGACAAACCCAAAATAACCAGGCAGGCAGAGGAGGCAGGGAACCCCAAAGCAGGCAGGCAGAGGCCTTGGCCTTTCTCTTGGACAATTCAACTGTTGAACAGGTCAAGAAGAGACCAGGCAGGCAGAGGAGGCTGGGAACCCCAAACAGGCAGGCAGAGGCAGCCAAACCCAAAATGTCTGACCCTAACCCAAACCCCCCACAACAACACATCAATCAAAATAAATCTCAACACATCGTTGGGGCTGCGCTCCTGGTAGCTGTCCATAGTGGCCGAGCAGCGGCACGCCTCGCTTCCATGCGCTCTTCACCGGTGATCGCGCTCCTTCTGGCACAGCCAGAAGACTCGTCAACAGCCCAGGGATGTTGACGAGTCCTTGGTCTCGAGTCCCGAGTCGAGTCTCGAGTCCCATTAAAAATATTGGGACTCGAGTCCGAGTCGAGTCAGAGGGGGGACTCAGTCCGACTCACGAGTCGAGTCCTCGAGTCCGAGTCCCCATCCCTGGATGCTGGGAGTTGTAATTTAGCATATCTAGAAAGGCACCAGGCTGGGAAGAGCTGCTGTAGTGGGAGAAATCCTATTTGGTTGTGATGCAGGGATCTGAAGGAAGATGGATTTGAGAGAGGCGCCAGATCCCACACAGTCCTTTAATACATGTTGCCTTGGGATAGAACAGTGGCTGGGGAGAGAATGCTTACTGTCTGGGGTGGGTGGGAACCTTTGCTCTGTCTTCATGTGGCCACAATGGGGGCTGACCGGCCATGTGCCAATGCCAGCATTACTGACCATATAAAGACAAACCGTCAGACCAGATGAAGGAACACACACACACACACACACACACACACACACACCACAAGGAGGGGTTCTGATGGGCCACTCCTGTTGTAAATTGATTCCCTCTCATCTTCCATTCTTCTCTGATGGAAGAAATTTAAAACTAGCTTGGAATAAAACCTACTTGGATCAGTTCCATTTGGAAAGGAGCCATGGTTATAATGTTAACCCTTAATGAGGTGGGACGTGAAAAGTTGGCTTCGAATCATTGCTAGCATTCCCCCGTTCCTTTTACTTTTTCAGCTAAACCCTGGTTCTGTTTCACACACACACACACCAGCAAGCCAAAGGAACTCACCCCTTCAAAGGTGAGCAAACAGGCAACCCGCCCACCAGCTTTGCAGGGAGACGAGGGTCTCAGAGGTTCTGGGGGACATGCAGCCCTAGCAGCAATTCCACCCTGAGCAAGAGACACACACAGGTATTTTGTGTGTGTGTGTTTTAAGTAATTCATGTTTTAATCTATGTCCATTCATAATAATTTACTGCAAAGCAATTTAAGGCAATACATTAAATGGGACACAAAAATGGCATGCTTTTAATTTAGTCCAAAATATGCTTAAACTTGGTGCTCAAGATTCTTACCGTGCGATCCTATGCATGTTTACTCAGACGTCCCGCTGTGTTCAGTGGGGTTTGCTCCCCTGAGTGAGTGAGTTTAGGATTGCAGCCTTAATCTTAACTGAGGAACTCTGTTTAGGGCTCATCCCTGTGCTGTGTCTTGTATTACGAAACAGTGCTGGAAACTGCTGTATGCTAACAGCAAACACTTTACCATGCTTTGGTACAAGAGCGCTCCAGCATCTTAACCTTCCCACATGTTCCCTCGCTCCTACACCGCTGCTGCTGCTTCCCCCGCAGCCAACAAAGAGTATCGTGGTACCTCAAAGATGAACAAATTTATTCCTCTTCCTTCCAGCCCATCACTTAAAGGAGGAGGAGCCTTACCCGTACAAGCTCTTCTGCTCCAGTTTATGGGATAACTTTGCCATGGTTCCAGACAGCTTCTTCTGCAGCATTGTGCTTGCTACCCAAGGGTGTGTCTGTTCTGAACACTCAACATATGATTGCAGAAACACAGCATTCAGCATCCTGGGTTGACAGGATGTGCTTTCCACCACCACCAAAAATATTTGCATAATTTCACCCCACTCCTAAAAATCCCCCCTTCCCCCCAGATTTGCGACCAGGATGTTCTTCAGGGCCCTTCCAATTCTACGATTATTCTATGATTATTCTTACAATGCAATATCGCTTGGTCATCTGATACCTTCATTGCAGGATGCAATTAACCAATATTTCAGCAGAAGATTCCTTTAATGCCCTTCCCCCCACCCACCCACCCACCCCGCTCCTTATGAGTCCTGTAAGCTCCATTAAAGTTACCACTGAAATTTCTCCAGAAGTGAAATTCAAAGGAAATGTGGCGGGTTCTTCAAGTCAGCGAAGCATCTGGGGAATTTCTGGGAAAGCCAAAAGGATCACTCATCATCATCCCTCACTTCAAAAATGATTCGTTCCCAGTTTTTCTGCTTAAGTGGCATGAAGAAGACTGCAGCTCCTGTGTCTCAGTGGCTTCTTCCTCCAAATGCTGAAGGAAAGCTGGATTTGAACAGCTGGGTTCCCGTGACTGTAGCGCTCACCCAGCTATTAGTTTGTGGTCAACTCAAATGGGATCGTGCAACGAACACAGGCAAGCAAGCCATTAGCTTGCAGAAGTGCTGGGGAAATCAAAGCTGTCCAGCCACAAACCACAGCCAGGTGACCACGGCTTCCCACCAGTGATTTCAGCAAGTGAATGAGGCACTTATTTGCCAACCACATCGTTCGCAAAAGATCAAAAAGCCCCTCGATAGCTCAGAGCATCGCTTATTTTATTTTTTTTAATACCACCTACAGAATAAACATATTTATTTGGAGGAGACGCAGCCTCAGCTTAGCAGTAGACCATGGGTTGGATCCGGAGTTAGTCATAACTGGAGTGGACCCATTGTCAGGACTAATTTAAGCTCCACTCATTTCAATGGGTCTACTCTAAATATGACTAACTCTGGATCCATCCAATCCCATGTGCTTTGCTCACATCACTGGCATCTCCAGTTCAAGATGTGAAATAGTGGAGTTGCAAAAGACCCTTTCCCCACCCACCCCGCCCCCCCTGAGCTGGTAGTCAAGGGTGACAGTGTGGGAGTTTGGTGAGTTATTGGTTTGCCTTCACTTAAGGAAGCTCCGTATATCCCCAAAATAACAAAGAGTCTTGTGGCACCCTAAACACTAACAATTCTACTCTGGTGTAAGCTTTGTAGACAATGTCAAGAATAAATTTGTTCATCTTCGAGGCACCACAAGACTTTGTTGTTTTTGCTGCAACAGACTGACACGGCTGTCAGTTTGGAAATCCCTTTATCCCAGTTATTGATGCAATGCAGCCACAACTTATACTGGTGGACCATTAGAAAGGGTTACTATGGGTAAGTCACTAGGAGGGCTTTTTTTAGGCATGTCTGTGCTGAGGTTCAGGAAGTATCGGATCTTCATAATTGACAAGGTCTGATTTGTCTCAAAATTGGACTAAAAACTGAGGGGAGGGGGTGTCTCTGTGAGTAAATAGTTCATCAGTTTTCCAAGCCTATGTTCACCTCATCATAAGAATTCATGTCTCGTGGTTTGCCAGCTACCGTACTTGACATCCTCCATGTTTTTGTAGGTGGTTGACAACCCCCAAGGCAAGCAGAAAAAACAAGACCTTGATTAAGTCCCCCCTCTGGAGAGGGGCACCATATATAGCTGTGGTGGGCTGTGCTTGGCTTGGCGGGTCACCAGATGTTCGGGCCTGATATAAACAAACCAGCAAATGAATTGAGTTCAGGCTAGTAATGGGAAGAAATCCATCCAATTCACTGTTCAATGTGAACATACACCTAAATTCACCCTTTCAAACCACAATGCAAACCAAAACTCAGTCATCCTTTGAAATTTTCACTTCTCCAAATTTTGTAATGGGGTTTTCCAATCAAAAACTAAGTACAAAATTAGATATATTAGGGGAAACCACATTAAAATGCATTATATTAGGAAAACTGCTGGGGGGGGGGAAATGTGAATATTAGGCAAAAATGCATGTATTAGTAGAAACGTGCACAAAAAAGCTTATGCATTTTCATGCAAACTTATAAAAAAAATAATAATTTCAAAATTCAGGACAAACCAAACTTAAGATCAGAGAGAAGGAACTAATTGAATTTAAGCTGGGACAAATTAGAAAGTGAGAGAAACTGAAACTGAGAGATTTGTCCATGCCCAGTTTGGGGCCTATTTATTTATTTATTTATTGATTGATTTATTGTATTTCTAAATCGCCCATCTAGCCAGTACCCGGCCACTTTTGTCCCAGCAGAGCTCACGATGTACAGTTTCTGCAGCCAACCCTTCTCCTCAACATCTGCCTTATCGTAACATCATTTAACCTGTCTTTGAAATACTAGCTTGGCTTGCAGTACCTGATAAATCTAAGAGTTGGCTAGGAAACTCAGAACCAAGGCAACCCCAAAAAGTCATTGTGGAAGCCTCACACACGCACCAAGGCAGCTGCTGCCACCACCCACAGATCCGTTTGCCTGACAAGAAATGGGAAAGGGAGACAAATTTCAATCCCCCCCGCCCTGGTGCTTCTCATGAGGCTGCCGTATTGTCCTTCATCCTCCTTCGGTCTCAATAAACCTGGCTAATTAGCATCCTGACCACTCAATTAATTAGGCAGTACACTTAATTATGACAAACTACATTATCCGATATAGCCCTGAGTCCAATGGACATTAGCGTTGGGTTATGTTCGGTAACAATTTGATTTGAGAGGGAGTTTATTGACCAGAAAAGACATATGATGAGATTAAAATTATCAGTGGAACTGGCACAGTGCTATCGGCTTGTCGTAGCCGAGGGCGCGGGTTATAGAGAGAGGGAGGCTGATCAAATTAGCCGCTTCGTTCTCATTAAGAGGCACTGCGTAAACGGAGAGATACTGGTGGAGAAGCGAGGCAGGGGCAGCCGAGCAAGGAGGGCAGTTTAGAAATCGGGCCAGGGGAAGGGCTGCCTTCCCCAAGCCCTTTGCTCCTGTCCTGAAAGAAAGGCAGAATCGAGCAGAAGGAGCAACCAACGAGAAGTGCCCTGCTGGATCAAACCAAAGGTCCATCCGCCCATGGTCTTGCTTCCCACCATGGCCAGCAACATGTCCCTGGGCAGCCCAGAAGCACAGAACGAAGAAGCCAATGGCTCTCCCCTGATGTTGCCCCATAACAACGGGTGGCTAGTAGCCATTGATTGATGGATCTCCCTTTTGCCATAAATGTGCCTAATCCCTTCTTAAAGCCACCTGAGCAAACAGCCGTCAACACAACGTGTGGCTTTGAGTTCCATACACTCGTTACAAGAAGAGTTGCCAATAATCGGGGGACAATATTGACCTCTGGCCCGGCTGCTGCATTTTTGTGTGTGTGCACAGGTCAGAGTTGTGTGATGATTGCCCTAAATTTCCAAGTGAAGCTGGGATTTTCGATGTCAAGAGATGAGCAACATCATTTGCACTTCGTGTGCCTGCTTGACCCACATAGTTGTCATGACTCGCCTGGGCTAGAGATGGACCAGCGGACGGTCTGACTCAGGAGGAGGCAGCAGCCCCCTCTGTTCCTATGCAATGGGTGGATTCTGCATGGATAGATTCATGCTTCATTCTGGTGGCACAACAATATGGATTTGTCAGACTGAGGAGCAGAATTGAGAGTCAAAGGGGGGGGGGCTTCAGAGGGACAAAGGCCGTCTTAAATATTTCTGTAGGGACTCACTCTGCCACCTCTGCTCTCTCTCACACACACTTCACTTCCACCTCCTTGAAAGGTTTCATCAACATTGCCTCCGGAAAATCCTGCGAATTACTTGGGAAGATAGACGAACAAATGTCAGTGTACTGGAAGAAGCAAAGACTACTAGCATTGAAAAAATGATCCTTCAACGCCAACTTCAGTGGACCAGTCATGTTGTTCGAATGCCTGGCTGCCGTCTCCCAAAGCAGTTACTTTACTCCCAACTCAAGGATGGAAAGCGGAATATCGGTGGTCAATATAAGAGGTTTAAAGATGTTCATAAGGCTAATCTAAAAAAAAATGCAATATAAACATCGAAAACTGGGAAGCTCTGGCCCATGAACGATCTAAATGGAGGTTGGCCTTTCACAAAGGTTCCATGGACTTTGAAGAAGCCCGAGTGCAAGGTGAAAGGGAGAAACGTGCTAAGCGAAAAGCACGTCAAATGAATCCTTTACAGGACCATCTTCCATCTGGTAACCTGTGTCCTCGCTGTGGGAAGCTGTGTGGATCTAGAATTGGCCTCCACAGTCACTTACGGACCCATCGCTAGAGTCTACACAATCTTCTTTAGAATTTCCTCCTTTTATCCCGGAAGACAATCTTACTCGGTCACGAGTGATCGCCTGATGATGATGATGACACTGCGAACAAGGAGGATCGTGTTCTGTCACGGGTGGCTATACCAGAGGCATTCTCTCTGCTGCTGCTGCTGCTGCTGCTGCTTGGACCTTTTCTCTGTGGTTGACTGAAGCACTCTGGGAAGTGGTAGAGACCGGGCTTCACTCTGGTTCACTTGGACAGGCCTCACTGGGCGCTGGGCCATGTGGCGCTTTTAAAGAGGGATTTGCACACTGAATTGTGTGAAATCCTGAATGCTTTAGTGTCTCGCCAAGTGAGGTGTGTGGCCATAAAAATGCCATCATTTATGACTAAACTTACAATGTGCACTGTGTGGTTTACGGTATAAGGAATCCATTTCATTTAACGTTAATATTTCAAAACATTTTAGGCGGGCGATGGCACAGGAAAGCTCCATGTGTTGTGAACCACCACGGAGACTGCTCCGGCTATTGGGTGAAACAGAAATGTGTATATATGCCTGAGATGTAGTGGTGATGGTCACTGACTTGGATGGTTACTAAAAGAGAATTAGAGGATGGAGAAGGCTATCAATGGCTACTAGTCAGGATATACAGTATATCTATATATCACCTCCAGGATCAGAGGCAGTTTACCTCCCAATTCCAGTTGCTGGAGATTATGGGCAAGAGGGTGCTGTTGTTTCCTGTTTGTGGGCTTCCTGGAGCATCCGGTTGGCCACTGTGGGAACAGAATGCTGGACTAGAGAGGCCTCTCTGGTCTGCTCCAGCACAACTCTTCTGTTCTTTTGAAGTGGCCATCTGGCTTGGCCCCTACAACAGTGTTCTCCAACCTTGGGTCCCCAGATGTTTTTGGCCTACAACTCCCGCATGCCCCAGCCAGCGCTGAATCCAGCCGCAACAACAAACCATCGTTTGTTGATCACGAACAACCCACAGTTCACAACCCAACCACAAACCATGGGTTCTCTTCATGGCTTGTTTGTGGTTAACAAGCCATGGTTTGTTAGTGTGACTGGGTTCAGACAACACGATATCCCACGTTTCAGCCACAACACATGATTCAACCCACACTCAGCCATTGAGTGTGGGTTATCATGTTGTCTGAACCCAGTTTTTATTGGCCACCCTCCTTCCCAGTAGTTTGGCAATGATGGCCTTGAGCTGTGCATTCTCTCCTGACCCCCTTTCCTGTCACTCCAGTCAGGTGAACCTTCCTGCATCTTCTGACTGTAATTCCCCCCCCCACACACACGAAAGGTATAGCCTAGAAAAGAGGTAACCCTGTCATACATTTCATGAACACACCATGTAGGGCAGTGTTCTCCAACCTTGGGTCCCCAGATGGGTCCCCAGATGTTTTTGGCCAAAAAGCCTTTCACATCTTCTGCTACCCAAGAGCCGAGCTAGAAGGGCCCTGGAGGGAAGATGCCACGGACTGAACCTGGGACCTTGTGCATTTGCTCTGCCACGGGGGGATCTGGCTCTTTCCATATCTAGCTAACTAATGTTTGATACTGGGCTAATTCACATTATCTATCTATCTATTGTTAGAAAAATGGACATGGTGCATATACAAAGTGTAACAATGAAGTCCCACCATACACGTGTATTGAACAAGGCTGTACATAGCATGCATTGTTAAATGAACAATTCCACTGTTTCACTCCTTCTTGGTCAAGGCTACCGGCGCCTGCCAAGTTCTGCTGGTTGGCAACAGGCCCAGACAATGCCCGGATACTTTTATCTATCATTCTGTTCTCTCTGCCAAAGTTCTGTAGTGTGTAGTGAAAGCCACCTTACAGACAAGCTGGAAGGTGACTTAAGTTCAAACAGCAAACAAGCAAAATGGATTTCTTAAAATCCATTTAATAATATTTAATAATGGGTTCCTTGCAGGAAAAAAGGTGGGGTATGAATATAATAAATAAAATAAATATGGCAATCTGTTAACATAGTAGTATTTCTGACACTGGGAATTGTAGGCCAAAGACATCTAGGGACCCAAGTTGGGGGAACACTGTCCTAGACTGAAATATTCACATAGGACACATAAGGAAGAACTTTAAACTCAGTGTCAGAGCACCTGCTCTGCATGCAAAGAGTCCCAGTTTCTCCAGGGCTGGAAAAGACTCCTAATCTGAAACCCTGGGGAGCTGCTGCCAATCAGTGGTTGTGCTGATCTGGCATAATAGGAGTCTGAGTTAAAGCTACGTAAGGACCCAGTCCCATGCATGTTTAGACAGAGGTCCTGCAGTTCCCAGCTTTCCCTGGCCAGCAGGGGTGGCATTGGAGAGCGGCCCACAAGGGCTGGAACCCTAAAATCTCTGGAAGACCACCCTGCTGTCCATTATGTACTTGTTAAGGTAAAAGTCCAGAGGCCCTGATGAACTCTGTTGCATCCCTGCTGGATGAACTGGCTTTTTGCCCGCGTATCACCTCCTGTTGCACCTGGCCTTGCTTATCTGCTTTGATACTCCAGACAACAAGGAACCTTGAAGAGCCGTGTTGCTCCTTTGCTTTGATTGTGGTATTTCTTCGTTCTGAATTGTATGCCTGGCCATCATATCTTCACCTTGGCTGCTAAAAGTGTATTTCCTTGTGCCAACTCCAAAAATACAAGCGAAAGAAGAGTCCCTTTGATTGATAAGAGGTACCAAGAGTAGCAGGCCTGATATCTTGGGTGCCCTAAAAGGTCATGAGAAACATCAGCCTAGCCAAGAAAAAGATAGCCAGGTGGCTATCTAACGAAAAATTGAGACTTGCCATGTTCAAAGAAATGTATTTGATTGGTTGTTGTCATATTCGGGGAAATGTATCTGATTGGTTGGCATGTTTAAGCGAACGCATTTGATTTGCTGAGAATGAATACACCCATGAGTGTAAAAAGGTATAAGAAGACCTGCATGCCCCACCTTCCTTTGTTCAGCTTTTGGTCCTGATGCGAGCCACAGAGCTGAACCTTTTTGCGCAGAAATAAAACTTTGAAAAAACCCACTCCTGGGTGTGTGCTGCTTCTCTCTCCTCGAGTATTGGGTTCTCTGGGGAGAGGACTCTGAGCATATTTGCACAACAAATCTATCTATCACTCACTTCATTTCTCGCCATTTAAATCCATGAACTGACCACTGAAGATGCACTGTGTTTCAGGCAGAGATGGGGACTCGGACTCGAGGACTCGACTCGTGAGTCGGACTGAGTCCCCCCTCTGACTCGACTCGGACTCGAGTCCCAATATTTTTAATGGGACTCGAGACTCGACTCGGGACTCGAGACCAAGGACTCGTCAACATCCCTGCTTGATGCCACCTGCAGGTGCTGCCTGGACCCAGTTGCAGTAACAATCCAAGTTTATTTTTTAAAATCATTTTCCTAATGCAACCTTTCAGACATTTTGGGTTTGGCTGTCTGCCTGCCTGTTTGGGGTTCCCAGCCTCCTCTGCCTGCCTGGTCTCTTCTTAACCAGTTCCACAGTTTGAATTGTCCAAGACAAATGCCTCTGCCTGCCTGCTTTGGGGTTCCCCGCCTCCTCTGCCTGCCTGGTTATTTTGGGTTTGTCTGCCTGGTCCGTTCTTGTCAAAATCAGTGGCAGAGTTTTGAGATAAAAAGGCACACTTGTGCCTAGAATTTATTTAAGCCACACATCTGAAGTAGCCTTATTTTGTTGGGGAAGAGCCCCATTGATTTTAATAGGGACTCGTGGAGTCAGCTTTGGGAGTTACTTGGGACTCGGGAGTCACCATTTTGGACCAAGGACTTGGACTCGGACTCGAGACTCAGGTCCAAAGACTCGTGACTCGACTCGTGACTCGAGACCAAGGACTCTTCAACATCCCTGGTTTCAGGTGCTGTAATATTGGTAACAGGGGAGGGACCATCACTCAGTGGCAGAGTACATGCTTTGCTTTGTGTGCACAAGGCCAGAGGAGGTGTATCTCCCCACCCCCAATCAGCAAGTACAGTTGAAAAGATCTGTAATAGCCGGTGTTGGGAAAGAGCCTGAGATTCTGTTCCTGACTCCCAGCTGAGCAGGAGCACAACAGGAGAGAGGCTCCAGCTGTTTTTGGGACTGTGAAAAGGCAAGCAGGCTCCCAGAGAGCGAGCGAACAGAGCGAGCGAACAGGGAGAGCAAACAGGAGTTCGGCAGGGGAGGTCAAGGGGGAGGTCCCTAAATAATAATAATAATAATAATAATAATAATAATAATAATAATAATAATAATAATAATAATAATAATAAATAAATAAAAATAAAAAAATAAAAACATATATATATATATATATATATATATATATATTCTAGGAAGACAGAAACAGAGCACTATGGAAGGAAAGGACTCAGCAGTGGTGGTGACCTGTAAGGGGTGTGCAATGTTTGTTTTCCTGCCGGAGATCGACATGGCCTACACGTGCAACAAGTGCAAGCTGGTCACACTGTTGGAAGAAAAGGTCAGAGGACTGGAGCAGCAAGTGTCAACCCTCAGGAGCATAAGAGAAAGTGAGGAGTTCTTAGACAGAACGGTGGATCTACAGCACCAAAGCACAGTACAGGAGCCAGAAGGGCAACAGCAGGAAGAGGCGGAGTCGGAGACTGCAGAGGCAAGGGAAAATAACGCAGGGGGAACCCCCTGGAAAAGGGTGACTGTTAGGAGCAGAAGAACTACAAGACACTCTGCGCCTGTGGAAGCAGTGGAGCTATGGAACCGCTTCCATGTACTTGAGGACGAGAGCAGAGGACAGCCTGCAGAGGACGGATTATCGGGCACCCAACGTGACAGCGAGCAAGAGGCTGAGGGTCAGTCAAGTGGAGGCAATCAAACCAAGGCCTACAGCAAGAGGAAGAGAAGAGTACTCGTAGTGGGAGACTCCCTCCTGCGGGGGATCGAAGCCAAAGTATGTCGCGAAGACCCATGGACTCGCCAGGTGTGCTGTCTCCCTGGGGCACGGATTAAGGATGTGACAGAGCAGCTGCCGAGGCTCATGCAGCCCACCGACACATACCCCTTTCTTCTCTTCCACGTGGGTACAAATGATACTGCCAAGCGGAGTTACAAAGAAATCACGGCAGACTTTGAAGAGCTGGGAAGGGAACTCAAGAACTTCGGGGCCCAGATAGTTTTCTCATCCATCCTTCCAGTACTTGGAAGAGGCATAGAAAGGGAAAGAAAAATACTCCGAGTGAATGACTGGCTACGAAGGTGGAGACGACGTGAGGGATTTGGATTCTGGGACCACGGGCTACACTTCCTGGAAGATGGACTGCTGGCAAAGGATGGGTTGCACCTCACAAGGACTGGGAAGAATGTGTTTGGCCACAGCATGAGGAACTTAATCAGGAGGGCTTTAAACTAAATCCAACAGGGGAGGGAGACATAAACTCGGGGGTACCAATGGAAGAAGGCCTCTATGCCACAATGGAGAGAACAGCTCCAGCGGTGCCCATTGATAGTCTACCACAAAATGTAGGGGGAAAGTCGGACTATAAAGCACATAATCTTCAATGTCTCTATACTAATGCCAGGAGTATAGGCAATAAACAAGACGAACTTGAACTCTTGATACATGAGGGCAAGTACGACTTGATAGGGATAACTGAAACCTGGTGGGATGACTCCCATGACTGGAATACAGCAATTGAAGGGTATAACTTGTTCAAAAGGAACAGAAGCAACAGAAAGGGAGGTGGAGTTGCACTGTATGTTAAAAATACGTATCTCTGCACAGAGATACAGGAAGAGGAGCTTGGCAGCCCCATTGAGAGCATCTGGGTTAAAATAAAGGGGGCAAAGAATAAAGCGAACATGGCGGTTGGAGTCTACTACCGACCACCCAATCAAGGAGAAGACGAGGATGGAACTTTTGAAAAGCAAATTGCCATTGTTTCAAGGAGGCACGATGTGGTAGTAATGGGGGACTTCAATTTCCCTGATATCTGTTGGGAGACTTATTCAGCCAAACATGGCCCCTCCAAGAAATTCCTGAGCTGTGCTGCTGATAACTTCCTCCTACAGAAAGTGGAGGAAGGAACTAGAGGATCGGCTATCCTTGACCTGATTCTAACCAACAGAGACGAGTTAGTGGATAAAGTGGCAGTTTCGGGAACTCTGGGGGAAAGTGACCATGTTATACTTGAGTTCTTGATTCTAACAGAAGCAAAAGCTGAGTGTAGCCAAACACGTACCCTGGATTTTAGGAAAGCCAATTTTAACAAACTCAGAACAATGATTAGTAAGATCCCATGGCAAGTGACTCTCACGAGAAAGGGAGCCCAGGAGGGGTGGGAGTTTTTAAAAAAGGAAATTTTAAAGGCACAATTGCAAACAATTCCCACAAGGAGAAAAGGCAGAGGGCAACAGAAGAAGCCAATGTGGCTTCACAATAAACTCAAAGATGACCTGAAAACAAAAAAGGACACGTATAGGAAGTGGAAGGAAGGACAGGCTACAGGGGAAGAGTACAGGCAGGTAGCACAGAACTGCAGGAATAGTGTCAGGAAGGCTAAAGCTGAGAATGAGCTAAGGTTAGCGAGGAATGCTAAAAGCAACAAAAAAGCTTTCTTCAGATACATGCACAGTAAAAGACAGAAGAAAGAACTGGTGGTTCAACTACGCAATGAGGATGGCAAATTGATAACAGAAGACAAAGAAAAGGCAGAAGTGTTCAATTCCTACTTCGGCTCGGTCTTCTCCCAAAAGAGGGTCTATGATCCCCCTGGCAAACCTGAAGTGCAGACTGAAGGGGCAGAATTGCAGCTTGAGATTGATAGGCAAATGGTCAAGGAGCACCTGATTACTCTGAACGAGTTTAAATCTCCAGGGCCTGATGAGCTGCATCCTAGAGTAATAAAGGAACTGGCAGAAGAACTCTCAGAACCACTGTCTATTATCTTTGAGAAATCATGGAGGACAGGTGAAGTGCCAGACGACTGGAGGAGGGCAAATGTTGTTCCCATCTTCAAAAAGGGCAAGAAGGAGGAACCTGGGAACTATAGGCCAGTCAGTCTGACATCAATCCCCGGGAAGATTTTTGAGCAGATTATAAAGAAGTCAGTCTGCAAGCACCTTGAAAACAATGCAGTGATTACTAGAAGCCAGCATGGATTTGTCAAGAACAAATCCTGTCAGACTAATCTGATCTCATTTTTTGATCGGGTAACCTCCCTTGTGGACTGTGGGAATGCTGTGGACATTATATACCTGGACTTCAGCAAAGCTTTCGACAAAGTGCCTCATGATATCCTGATTAGTAAGCTAGCTAAGAGTGGGCTAGATGGAACAACTATCAGGTGGATCCACAATTGGCTAAAGAATCGGACTCAAAGAGTGCTTATCAATGGTTCCTTCTCAAACTGGGGAGAGGTAACGAGCGGGGTACCACAGGGCTCGGTCCTGGGCCCGGTGCTCTTCAACATTTTTATTAATGACTTGGATGAGGAGGTACAGGGAATGCTTATCAAATTTGCAGATGACACAAAGTTGGGTGGAACAGCTAATACTCTGGAAGACAGAAACAAAATTCAAAGTGACCTCGATAGGCTGGAGCGCTGGGCCGAAAACAACAGAATGAAATTTAATAGGGATAAATGCCAAGTGCTGCACCTAGGGAGAGGAAACCAAATGCAGAGTTACAGAATGGGGGACACTTGGCTCAACAATACTACAAGTGAGAAGGATCTTGGAATTGTGGTAGATCACAAACTGAATATGAGCCAGCAATGCGATGTGGCTGCAAAGAAGGCAAATGCAATTTTGGGCTGTATTAATAGAAGTATAGCTTCCAAATCGCGGGAAGTGATAATTCCCCTTTACTCGGCACTGGTTAGGCCTCATCTTGAGTACTGCGTCCAGTTCTGGGCACCTCACTTTAAGAAGGACATAGACAAACTGGAGAGGGTTCAGAGGAGGGCAACAAGGATGATAAAGGGACTGGAAACAAGGCCCTATGAGGAGAGACTGAAAGAACTGGGCATGTTTAGCCTTCAGAAGAGGAGACTGAGGGGAGATATGATCGCACTCTTCCAGTATTTGAAGGGATGTCACACAGAGGAGGGCAAAGATCTCTTCTCGGTCATCCCAGTTTGCAGGACACGGAATAATGGGCTCAAGTTACAGGAACCTAGATTCCACCTAAACATCAGGAAAAATTTCCTGACTGTCAGAGCAATAAGACAATGGAATCAACTACCTAGGGAGGTGGTGGGCTCTCCCACTCTGGAGGCATTCAAGGTGCGGCTGGACAGACATCTGTCAGGGATGCTTTGACCTGGATTCCTGCATTGAGCAGGGGGTTGGACTCGATGGCCTTGTGGGCCCCTTCCAACTCTACTTTTCTATGATTCTATGATTCTATGATTCCGATGCACTCCCTTCCACTCAGACAGTATCAGGCGAAATGGACCAATGGTCTGACTCCGTCTAAGGCAGTCTAAGGCAACTTTATTTGCTGAGGATTTCAGTTGTTAAGGATTTGATCCGCTACTTTATTGTTCTGCAATATAATTGAAATACTGATAGGATAAAACGTGGCATAGAAGTGCTTAAAATTAAAGAATGGATGAATAAAAAATACTTAGCATTTATATAGAACTTTAGCAGGTTTGAAGAACTTCACGTTCATTCTTAGTCAACTTCAAAACAACCCTGTAATGATTATTCCCATGTGCTCTGTTCCCGGCAGTAGACTCAGCCAGATAGTTTGGGTGAGCTGAAATTCCCACTCCAGTTTCTTGAAAACAAACTCCCCTGGAAAAATGGGGGCTGATTTTCTACTGATTTCTATGGGGAGGGGGGCATTTCACCATGGGGGGGGGAGTTGCTGCTTCCATTACTTAACCATTCATGGTGGCTGAAGGTTTTCCATGTTTTGTTTTTGCTTCTCATCCTTTCCTAAAAGTCCCGCACCACTCACAGAGGTGCAAGGCTCACTCTGCAGCTTCCTGCAGCGCAAGGTGATGCCACACACACACTGCTGTACGTAAGCCACACTTCCCAGAATGCCATGGGGGTGATGTGACGTGATGTGGTGGTGCCCCTGCACACCAGGCCTTCCAAGGAAGTACAACCGGAGGTTGGCTGCAGAAATAGCGTCACATCATTGTGAGCAGTGCTGGGCTTTTAAAAAAAAATGTTTAAAACTCAAGTGGGGGGACGAACAGAAAACCCTTGGCCAACGTGTAATGTTAGGGGGACAATCCTGTGTGTATTTAGACAGAAAAAATGTCCTACAACTCCCAGCATGCCCCAGTCATAGGCTGGCTGGGGCATGCTGGGAGTTGTATGACTTTTTTTCTGTCTAAATACACACAGGATTGTGCCCTAAGTAAAGTAAGCGGCAACATCCTTCTCCCAAACTTTCTGAGAATTTCCCCCCCCACCCAATGAATGGTTGAAAAAGCTTAGTTTTTTGTTTTGTTTTTAAATGTTCCAGCCTTAGTTTTAAATAAATATATTAATAATGTACCAATGGTCTGACTCAGAATAAATTTCCTACATCCATCTACCGTTTGTTTGTTTTTAAATCTGTTTTAATTGTGAGATTTAATTGTATCATGTAAGTGCTGTAATCTATGACTGCATTTTGCACATAAAATCATCATCATCATCATCATCATCATCATCATCTCAGTCACCGGATTAAAAAATAGGGTCCATCACAGAAATAGAGGCTGGGTCTCGGGGGGGCTGCCTGTGATCTGCCTCCCTTCTGGGTTCACCTGCTGAGGCGGGAGTTTCACCCGACCCCATGGGAGGGCCAGCCTGCACGTGACCCAATTCTGCTCCAAAAGTTTAATTTTATGACTTTTTAAAGTTATGCAGGTTGGGAAACTTTGCATATTTTTGCTCATTTCTAAATGCTAAAATTCCTAGCATGCTGTCCATATAGGACGAATTTTGTTTGGCCCGCATTTTTAAGCGAACCGGACTACTTCGTACATCCTGGGCTGATATGCAGACTGGAGCAGAGTCATCCTTCACACTGCACACTTCTCTGAATCTGGCATTGCAGTTCCCGGCTCAAAAATCGGGTGCAAAAATCACGTCTCTTAGGGCAAATTGTGTACAGAAGTGAAGATATTAAGGAAGGTTGTGTACAAAAACTGCTAGAAACAAAACACAAAAAATCATAGAAAAATGCTATGGATGGTGGGGGGAGGGACATGATAAAGGGTTTTTTAAAACTATAAGAATACATAGATACGTATTTTCCCTTCCTGATAATACTCAGCCTGCCAGTCAGTGGCATGAGGCATTTTGCTGCCTGAAGCAAAGAACAAGGTGGTTGGGCCCCTTTCATTGCTTGTACAAAAATCACAGGCCTGTGGCTCACGCTGGCTCAGCTTGTCTGAGCGTGGCAAGCTAAGCAGGGTTCATCCCAGTTTGCAGGACACGGAATAATGGGCTCAAGTTACAGGAACCCAGATTCCACCTAAACATCAGGAAAAATTTCCTGACTGTCAGAGCAATAAGACAATGGAATCAACTACCTAGGGAGGTTGTGGGCTCTCCCACTCTGGAGGCATTCAAGGTGCAGCTGGACAGACATCTGTCAGAGATGCTTTGACCTAGATTCCTGCATTGAGCAGGGGGTTGGACTTGATGGCCTTGTAGGCCCCTTCCAACTCTACTTTTCTATGATTCTTCTATGATTCTAAGCCTGGTTATTACTTGGATGGGAGACCCCTCCTCTAGTTTCCTGCATTGAGCAGCGGGTTGGACTTGTAGGCCCCTTCCAGCTCTATAATCTATGAATCTATGAATCTGAATCTTTCCTCCACACTGGTGATGGAACGGCATCCTCCCCCTCTGCTCCTGCGGACATCAGGCTAGTTTACGGAGTGCAGGGCTGGTCGTGTGGCATGCAAGTTCTCTCCTCCAATACCTTGCTGCCGCCGCCTTCCAGCATCTGTGCCTAATGCAGTGTTTCTCAACCTTGGGTCCCCAGATGTTTTTGGCCTACAACTCCCAGCATGCCCCAGCCAGCATAGCTGGCTGGGGCATGCTGGGAGTTGTAGGCCAAAAACATCTGGGGACCCAAGGTTGAGAAACACTGGCCTAATGACAGGGCCGGCCAGGAACCTGCCCGCAGCTGTCCCACAAAGTGAGCCACTAAACCAGCCTTCCCCAAGCTGGTGCTCTCCAGATGTGTTCGACTAGAACGCCCATCATTCCCAGCCAGCATGGCCCTGCTGGGTGGGGATGATGGGAGTTGTGGTCCACCACATCTGGAGAGCACCAGGCTGAGGAAGGCTGCACAAAACTAAGCGTTGCAGCCTGTGCCTCAGCAGCTTGGGTTCCTCAGGTGCTAGACTGACTTCAGCTACCCAGGCTGGTCATTGGATCCTCCTGGACAGGAAGGCCTGTAACTGACTGATTGGTTGATGATTGGTGGAGAGATCATCTTGCTGTGAGTCCTGCTGCAATTCCTGGTCCCTGCTTGCCAGGCTGATAAAGGGACTGGAAACAAGGCCCTATGAGGAGAGACTGAAAGAACTGGGCATGTTTAGCCTTCAGAAGAGGAGACTGAGGGGAGATATGATTGCACTCTTCCAGTATTTGAAGGGATGTCACACAGAGGAGGGCCAGGATCTCTTCTCGATCATCCCAGTTTGCAGGACACGGAATAATGGGCTCAAGTTACAGGAACCCAGATTCCACCTAAACATCAGGAAAAATTTCCTGACTGTCAGAGCAATAAGACAATGGAATCAACTACCTAGGGAGGTTGTGGGCTCTCCCACTCTGGAGGCATTCAAGGTGCAGCTGGACAGACATCTGTCAGAGATGCTTTGACCTAGATTCCTGCATTGAGCAGGGGGTTGGACTCGATGGCCTTGTAGGCCCCTTCCAACTCTACTTTTCTATGATTCTATGATTACACCTGGGCAGGGAGGGTGGGGCCTGACTGGCTCCAGCTACAAAAGCTGCTACTGCTTTTTCTTTTCTTTTTTTTTTACTTTAGTATAATTATTATTGAATTGTTAATGGTTATCTGTAATTATTTCCATTGTATTTTTTGAATATTATATTTAGTGTTGATATTTTGTAAATTATATTTACTCTTCTCTGATACTTTGCAAATTATTTATATTTAGTGTTCTTTGATGTTTTGTAAATTATATTTACTGTTATTTATTTGTCATGTCGTGAGCCGCTTTGGGCACAATTTTTGTGGAAAAGCAGCATACAAATACATGGTGATGAGGATGAGGATCTTTACATTTCTTGTTGACTGCCAAAGAGCCAAAGTTCTCTGGGCAATTCGCAAACCAATACTTAAAGCCTTAAATACAATAGCATAGTAAAACCATAAAATACAACAACGTGGTAAAACATAATATAAAACTTTTGAAAAGTGTAAAACTACATTATAAAACTGAAGTAAAACCCAGCAGCAGTATAGCAGTATAAAGATCTAAAGATACAAGAATAGATTTAAGACAATAAAAACTTAAGAACTAAAATGCCTGCTGAAGACAAAAAGGTCTTCACCTGGCACTGAAAGGACCACAATGTAGACACCAGGCCTGCCTCTCTGGGGAGGGCATTCCAAAACCAGGGTGCCACCATTGAAAAGGCCCTCTCCTTAGTAGCCATCCACCGCACTTCATTTGGAAGGGGCACCCAAGGAAGGGCATCTGAAGACGAACTTAGGGTCTGGGCAGGTATATATGGTATCCTTCAGGTAACCTGGCTTCAAGCCATTTAGGGCTTTGTAGGTTCATACCAGCACTTTGAATTGGGCCCGGAAACAGGCAGTCAGTGCACTGCAGATCATAAAACCCTGGCATAATATGATGGAATTGGCCAGTCCCTGTTAACAATGTCACTGCCCAATTTTGGACCAGCTGAAGTTTCCGGACCATTTTCAAAGGCAGCCCCACGTATAATGCATTGCAGTAGTCTAGACAAGAGGTTACCAGAGCATGGATGACTGTTTCTAGGCTGTCTCCGTCCAGATAAGGTCATAGTTGGTATATCAGCCTAGGCTGATATAGGAGAGCGGCCCGCCTGCTCCAATTTAGAGACGTCCTTCAGCAGCCTGGTCTTTGCGGGCACTCGCATGTTCCTTCGTAACCTTTGGTTTGTTTACTGACAGGCATGCATAATAGAGTGAGTTATTTTATTTTATTTTTAAATTTTATTTATTTATTTTTATTTAATACATTTTTATACCGCCCAATAGCCGAAGCTCTCTGGGCAGTTTACAACAGTTAAAACCATAAAATTGTACATCGCCCAGGGTGGCCTGGTGGCCGGCCAGATGGGCGATTAATAAATGTAATAAATATAATAAATAAATACAATACAATACAATATAAATATAAAATTTAAAACTGCAGATTAAAAACAAACAGCAGAGCTAGCAGCAGCAGTTACAATAACAGAGTTAAAAACTACAAGATTAAAATGATTAAAATGATTAAAATGCCTGGGAGAATAGAAAGGTCTTCACCTGGCGCCGGAAAGAGTAAAAAGTAGGCGCCAGGCGAGCCTCTTTGGGGAGCTCATTCCACAACCGGGGTGCCACAGCAGAAAAGGCCCTCCTCCTGGTAGCCACCTGCCTCACTTCCTTTGGCAGGGGCTCTCGGAGAAGGACTGCTGACAAAGATCTTGGTGTCTGGGCAGGTACATATGGGAGGAGATGATCCTTCAGATATCCGGACCCCCAAGGCATTTAGGGCTTTGAATGTTAGTACCAGTACTTTGAATCGGGCCCAGAAACAGACTGGCAGCCAGTTTTAAAAAATTAGGTAAATCAATGGAAAGATGATGATGATGATGATGATGATGATGATGATGATGATGATGACGACGACGAAAATAAATTCAGAATAGCTGCAAAAGATACATGGAAAGTGCAAGGAAGGAAACTGGAAAAACACAGAAGAAAAGCATTCTAAGGAAGTGTGGGGAGGAATGGGGGGTGATTGGCAGGAATATGAATTTGGTTTGATGAATGAATATAGGACTCTCTCACACACACTCTCTCTCACTCCTTCTTTCTCCTTCTCTGTAAGAATCAAGGGGATTAAGTTTGCCAGAGTTACGTCTCAGGCATCAGGCGTCAGATACAATTACTCACCCGCTGCATCATAATTACTGCAAATGGTCCATTAAAGGAAAATTATCATCAATATGATATTATCAGACACTGGGTAAATGAATAAAGGAAAGTGCTTATTCTCCCATTGTCCTGTTAATAGAGACATCTTTGAAATTGATAATGGGGAGAATGCGATAGGCTCTCCACCAGCCGCTGAGGTTCTAGTGACACCTAGGGCAGGAAAGGAAGGCAGGAAGGATGCTTCTCCTCCACGGGGCTAAGGGCGTCTGTCCAGAAAGGGGGGTGCAGCAAATGCAGAGGTATAGAAAAGGGGCAAAATTTACACTCTGGGAATATTTTGCATTGATTGCATGTGATCAGGGCCGGTGCAAGGCAGTTTGGTGCCCTAGGCAAGATCAGATATTTAGCTGTATTTTTTTTCAAGGCGTTTCTGGCGCCCTCTTTAGCCCTGCGCCCTAGGCAGCTGCCTAGTTGGCCTCATGGTAGCACCGGCCCTGCATGTGATGTGTGCACAGTTAAGCCTGCTCTTGGAAGTCCTTTGGCTTCTTCTTCTTTTCTTAACCCCAAAGCAGCCCCGGGCAGGCTGCATCGGAGTAGAAGATGCGGGCTGTTTACCTCTTCCTGTGCCATGTATTTTTCAGCTCAAGATCTCCCTCCCTGAGCAACATTTTCTCCCATGGGAGGAGAGAAGAAGCACTAAATCTTACACACACATACACACACCAAGATGGAAAAGCATCCTGGAGTGGGGGATTTCAAGCTGGAAAAGAAATGGAGAGAGCCGGTTGAGTGCTCTCTCTCTCTCTCTCTCTCTCTCCAAAGCAGGCCATTCCTCTCTTCTGAGTTACAGCCTGCCCAGGCCATTTTGACTTTAAAAACACACATGCTTGCGTGCGCACACCGAGGAGGAAATGCACGTGCATGCACACAACACAAACTCCAGCAGAGTTCCCCAGCCTTCAGCTTCGGCTATTGGGCAGTATAGAAATGTAATACATACATACATACATACATACCGGTACATGATCTGGCACCTTCCAGATGTGTTGGACTATAACTCCCATAATTCCCAGGCATGCTCTCTGGGAATCATGGGAGTAGGATTGTCCAACACATCTGGAGGGCGCAAGGTTGGAGACGGCTGATATACCTAGCCTGCTGTGCTGTGCTCCTTGTGTTGTATCTCTGCTTTCTCAAACAAAGCCGGAGCAGGCCTGGATGCAAAAGTAGCCAATGGAATGGGTTTGGGGGAAAGCTGCTGAAGCCCTGTGGTCAAGCACCTGCCTTGTGCGCTGTCGGTCCCAGGTTCAACCCCCAGTGTCTCCCATTAAAAAGATCAGGTCGCAGGAGATGGGAAAGATCGCTCCCTGTTTGAGACCCTGGAGAACGGCCACCATTCTCCACCGAGCAGACGATCCTGGGCTAAGCAATCTGACCCAATTCCAACTGGCTTCATCTGGCTCCCTGTCCTGTCTGAGAGGTGTATCGGTGTACTTTCTTGAGCCACTTGGGGCACAATCCTAATGTTTAGACAAGAAAAAAAAAAGTCCTACAATTCCCAGCATTCCCCAGACAACTATGCTGGGAGTTTGTACTAGGACTTTCTTTCTGTCTAAACTTGCATAGGATTGCACCCTTGGAGAGTTGCTTTTGGGCTGAGATGCACTCACCGTTGGCATTGCCAACAAAGCGGGACGTGTGCCCTGCCAGGATCCCCTGCAAAGGTGCCGCTCGGGTGCTCCAAGAGTCGTGCTCAAAAAGGTCGTTGACGACACTGCAAGAGATCCCCGGGGTGCGCCTTCTTTGATCTTGGGGTGCAGCCCTTTGGGGGCAGCAAAGTGTATCACGCTGTTCCTGGATGCAGCAGCAACAAGAGAGTTTGGGGGGCGAAGGAGGAGAAGCCTTCTTTCTCTGAGGTTGTGCCGCTGCCGCCGCCAAGCTTGGGCAGGTCTCTTGGCCTGCAGCAGCCCCAGCCTCCAGTTTTTTAAAAAGGCAGTTTTAGGAGCGCAAAGAAGGTCAGCTGCGATTCATTTCACAGTTGTAGTGGGATTAGCGCAGCCGGTGTGATGGGGTAAGCCATCCCTTTTTATCTCTTTCAAACACACTGCTAATTCAGCAAAGAGCTGCGGCCGCCAGGCGCTCCTGGCCTAATCGCTGTATCATTCGCACCCGGCGTGTAAAGAAACAAGAATCCCAACCTGCTCCCTCCTCCCCTCGTCATGCCCACACACCCTCTTTCTTTCTGGCCAGCTGATTGGCATCACTCCTTGGGCATCATCGGCTCCCACACATGCTTCCTAGATTCCACCTAAACATCAGGAAAAATTTCCTGACTGTCAGAGCAATAAGACAATGGAATCAACTACCCAGGGAGGTGGTGGGCTCTCCCAGTCTGGAGGCATTCAAGGTGCAGCCGGACAGACATCTGTCAGAGATGCTTTGACCTGGATTCCTGCATTGAGCAGGGGGTTGGACTCGATGGCCTTGTAGGCCCCTTCCAACTCTACTTTTCTATGATTCTATGATTCTGCGGGTTCCAACTTGCGAGATCCACGCTGTGAGATCAAAGCTCAACGGGTGCCAGTGCGCCTCAGTTTGCCCAGAGTTTTCCGTTCAGGGAGTACAACTGCAGTTCAGCACACAGGTTGGGTCACTCAGAAGACTGGGTCGAGTGTGCCGCGGAACCCCCAGAATGTGACCCTTTGGGGCAATGTCAGCATGTAATGTCCGTGTAAAGCCACATTCCTCATAACTTGCCTGCAAGTCACATTGGGTTGGCCAAACTCTTCTGGGGCTTAGCTTGTTTACTTTATTCCACTGAGCTCCAGAGCAAGTAAATGGCCTCTGATGAACTGGGGGGGGGGCAAATATTGTCAGCCTTGTGGCAGGGCGGGGGGAGCAGGATTTTTATTTATTTTATTTATTTATTATATTTATACCCCACCTTTTTTCCTTAAAGGAACCCAAGGCGGCTTACATAGTCCTCCTCCTCTCCATTTTATCCTCACAACAACCCTGTGAGGTAGGTTAGGCTGAGAGTCAGTGACTGGCCCAAAGTCACCCAGTGAGTTTCATGGCCGAGTGGGGACTAGAACCTGGATCTCCTGAGTCCCAGTCCAACACAGTAGTCCTGGGAGCAGCAATTTAAGGGGACTGGGTACATATAGAGTTAGGAGACTCTGAGCTCATGAATTAGCTTGCTACTTTCCTCCACCACCCTGAGAGCAAGGCCTTTGTCTCCCCTCCTCCCCCCGCTGCCCCACACACTTTCCTCTACTCGTAGCACCTCTCTTCATCTCCATGCCACAAGAGCCTGAGCCAAGCTTGGGTAGCATCCACGGTGGCAAGCCATCGGGTACTTGTTACTGTCTCTAGTCCTGCGGTTGCTGGTTCAAATCTGCCGCCGGGGGTAGTGGGACGAGGGGGAAAGATCTGTAGCTCCGGGGATAGAGCACATGCTTCTGATGCAGGAGGCCCCGGGTTCAATCCCTGCCATCTCCAAGTCGGGCTGCTGGGAGAGAAAAACCCTGCCTGAAACGTTGGAGAGCCATGGCTGCCAGCCAGTGTTGTTGATAGTACTGGGCTAGACGGACGAGGTATAAGATAGTTCCCAATGATCCTGGGAGCGAAAGGGAGGCGAGGGGTGGATTCTGCCTGGGCCCGACGATACCTCTGGGTGATGGAAACATTATAAGCAGAGCTGCAGCAAGAGTCAAACTAAACCGAAAACGGCCGTCTGCCCTTGGTCCTGGTCCTGCATCCTCAGGTTTTAGGCCTCCACCCACACCCACACACACACCCGGAGGCCCTGAGAAGGGAACTCAAGCTTTGAAACCCTCCATCTCCAAGCCCCAAGACTTGGCAATCCTGTCTGTCACGACGGCAGTGACAGCAGCAGCACCCACCTGCTCAGGTAAGGCCCGAGCGGCCTGCCAGCGGGGGAGGGGCCCGGGGGCCATGGCTGAGCCCCTGCCTTGCAGGAAGAAGGTCCCAACCCAAGTTCGATCTCTGGCATCCCCAGGTAGGCTTGAAAAAAATCCTGCTTGTCACCCTAGAGCAGTGTTCCCCAACCTGGGGTCCTCTAGCTCTGTTGGACCACAACTCCCAGAATTCCCCAGCCAGCGGGTTGGAGAGCCCTGCTCTAACCGGTACACCACACTGTCTCTCTTGCAGCTTGCAGGAGGTCCTGGAGGAGCGGGAAAGCAACGGGAGGGCGGGGAAGAGAGGGGTGTCTCCTTTCTCACTCCTCCCAGCCCCCTCTACCCTGCCGTGGTCTCAGATTTACAAGCAATGCAAGTTGTTGCTTGGGAGAGATGACACAATATTGCAGTGTTCTCCAACCTTGGGTCCCCAGATGTTTTTTGGCCTACAACTCCCAGCATGCCTCAGCCAGCTACGCTGACTGGGGCATGCTGGGAGTTGTAGGCCAAAAAACATCTGGGGACCCAAGGTTGGAGAACACTGCAATATTCATTCATTTATGTATTTGTTACATTTATGGATTGCCCATCTGACCGGCAAAGCGGCCACTCTGGGCGATGTACAACACAATAAAATACAGAATAAAATACATTTAAAACAGTATAGGATTTTAAAATCTTAGCCCACCCCATATTCCCGCCTGAACAGCCAGGTTTTTAGTGAGCGGCGGAAGCTCAGCAGAGAGGGGGCATGGCGGAGGTCACTCGGGAGAGAGGTCCACAGTACGGGGGCCACCACAGAAAAGGCCCTCTTCCTCGTCCCCACCAGCCTAGCTGCTCTGGCTGAAGGGACGAGGAGAAGGCCGTCTGTGGCAGATCTTGTTGAGCGGCCCACTTGGCGTTGCTGGAGATGCTCCACATGGGTGCTAAAAAAGAAAAAAAAGAGAAAAGCAGCATGCAATTTCAAGGGCGTGCCCCTTAGAGCCAGGGCACCCATTACAGATCATGCCACTCGGCCCCCTTGGGGGAAGCAAAATGCCGTTGGCCAGCCAGGCAGCCATTGTGGATAGCCACGCACCCACCCATGCTCACATCACATCTCTGTCCACTCAGTGCCAGCCCGAGACCCTCGGCTGCCCGAAGCAGCGCGTGCACCTGCACTGGCGAGAGCCAGGTCTTGCTCTTCCATTCTGGGATCAGCTCCTGCCTTCAGCTGTCCCCCTAAATTCTGCCGCCTGAAGCCCGCCGCTTCACCTTTTTATTTATTTATTATACTTATCAATCGCCCATCTGGCCGGCCACCCGGCCACCCTGGGCGATGTACAATTAAACTACAATAAAACACAATAAAACATAATAATTAAAACAATATAAAAAATCCTCATTAAAAACCTAACCCACCCCATATTCCCGCCTGAACAGCCATGTTTTTAATGCACGGCGGAAGCTCATCACGGAGGGGGCATGGCGAAGGTCACTAGGGAGGGAGTTCCATAATGTGGGGGCCGCCACAGAGAAGGCCCTCTTCCTAGTCCCCACCAGCCTGGCTGCTCTGGCTGATGGGATAAGGAGAAGGCCGTCCGTGGCAGACCTTGTTGAGCGGCCTACTTGATGTTGCTGGAGGCGCTCCTTGAGATAAGCTGGGCCGGAGCCGTGTAGGGTTTTAAAGGTCAAAACCAACACCTTGAATTCGGCTCGGCAAGCAACTGGTAGCCAGTGCAACTCATTAAGCACTGGCGTGATGTGATCACGCCGGCGGCTGCCCTTAATCAGGCGAGCCGCCGCGTTCTGTACCAGCTGAAGCTTCCGGACCGTCTTCAAGGGTAACCCCACGTAGAGCGCATTACAGTAGTCTAGGCGAGAGGAGACCAAGGCATGAACCACTGATGGGACCAGGTGATTAGGAAGGTAGGGGCGCAGCTGCCGTATCAGATGGAGTTGATACAGCGCTGCCCGGCTCACAGCTGCCACCTGAGCCTCCATGGACAGCTGGGAGTCTAGAATGACCCCCAAGCTGCGGACCTGGTCCTTCAGGGGTAGATGTACCCCATTCAGCACCAGGTCAACATCCCCTAACCTTCCCTTGTCCCCCACCAGAAGTACCTCGGTCTTGTCGGGGTTCAGTTTCAGCATGTTGGGGCCGGCCCTGCATCCACTCCCCCCCCCCGCCTGCTCTGGACCTGACAGCCGCTGGGAGGCTGCCCACTTTATGCGACTCATCCATTCAGGGCTGGCACCGGTCCCCCTTTTCCCCTTTCCCCTCCCTCTCCCCTGGCCATGACGATGGCAGCGGGGCTTCCCAGAGAGCCTGCCTGCCCGACGCTGCACTCTGAGGGTGTCCTCGAAGCGAGGCCTCGCCAGGCGGCACTCCAGAAATCTGTGCCAGCCACTCTTGCCGCGGCGGGAAAACGGCCAGCACAGCGCCCTGGAGTGCCCGGCAGGGTGCACAGTTCTCTTGGCAGCGGAAAGTGCACCGCCGTTCGGGATCTGCTGCCCGAAGTTGGGGGGATTCACCCTGCCTCATGGAAGGGCCGGCCTGACATCCATTCTCACAAGATTTCATGCCGTTGACGCCACATCCAAAGCTGTGCTCCTCTGCCCCACCTTCCCTATCTGAGCCACATGCCCAGTGCATGCTCTGCCTTTTCCCCTACAACTGCCGGCGTCTGTGAGTGTGCTTCAGAACGGAGCAAGCTCCCTGGGCCGGGGCCAGAGGCGTGCAGCCCTCAGGGTGGCAGACCTGCCCAGAGGGCTCTCTCTGAACCGATCCAGTTAATGACCAACCTGCCCTTAGATTTGCAGAGATGCAATTAGGAGCGGAACGATCACCACCCTTCCTCGTGCTTTAGGATACAAGCCAGCCAGGAACTCTCCAGGGTTGGGGGAAGAAGGACTTCCTCTCCACTGGCAGGTTATATTGGATAAGTGTCCATTACAACAAGCACTCTTTTCTACACCTTCCTCCGCAGCTAGTCCTGGCCGCTCTCAGAGACAGGATATTGGACAGGTGGAGCTGGTACAGCGATTCCTGCGTTCCTGAAGCATTTAGCCAGCTCTTTTTTTGCGAAGAAAATCCTTTTGGCAGCAGTTAACTCCCTGCTCGCCTGGTGTGCTGACACGGCCCCGCATCCCCCACCGATTCTAGCCTTCTCCCAGGACCGGCACGAGACATTTTGCTGCTGAGAGATGCATCATCCCAGCATCCTTCGCCATCTTGCAGAAGTCGCAGGGATATGCCCCTTGGATTGCACGCTGCATCGCTGCCGGCACTCTGCGATGGCATGTCCCTTTCCTGCCACTGCGCCTGCGTGGCACAGCTTTCCCGCCTTGACAGGGAGCTGTCCAGTAGGGCCAGGGTTGAAAACAGAGCGAGAGGGGAGCTCAGCTGTCCAGTAAAACAGTGTTCTCCAACCTTGGGTCCCCAGATGTTTTTGGCCTACAACTCCCAGCATGCCCCAGCCAGCGTTGCTAGAGTACTCGTAGTGGGAGAGTACTCGTAGTGGGAGACTCCCTCCTGCGGGGGATCGAAGCCAAAGTATGTCGCGAAGACCCATGGACTCGCCAGGTGTGCTGTCTCCCTGGGGCACGGATTAAGGATGTGACAGAGCAGTTGCCGAGGCTCATGAAGCCCACTGACACATACCCCTTTCTTCTCTTCCACGTGGGTACAAATGATACTGCCAAGCGGAGTTACAAAGAAATCACGGCAGACTTTGAAGAGCTGGGAAGGGAACTCAAGAACTTCGGGGCCCAGATAGTTTTCTCATCCATCCTTCCAGTACTTGGAAGAGGCATAGAAAGGGAAAGAAAAATACTCCGAGTGAATGACTGGCTACGAAGGTGGAGCCGACGTGAGGGATTTGGATTCTGGGACCACGGGCTACACTTCCTGGAAGATGGACTGCTGGCAAAGGATGGGTTGCACCTCACAAGGACTGGGAAGAATGTGTTTGGCCACAGCATGAGGAACTTAATCAGGAGGGCTTTAAACTGAATCCAACAGGGGAGGGAGACATAAACTCGGGGGTACCAATGGAAGAAGGCCTCTATGCCACAATGGAGAGAACAGCTCCAGCGGTGCCCATTGATAGTCTACCACAAAATGTAGGGGGAAAGTCGGACTATAAAGCACATAGTATTCAATGTCTCTATACTAATGCCCAGAGTATGGGCAATAAACAAGACGAACTTGAACTCTTGATACATGAGGGCAAGTACGACTTGATAGGGATAACTGAAACCTGGTGGGATGACTCCCATGACTGGAATACAGCAATTGAAGGGTATAACTTGTTCAAAAGGAACAGAAGCAACAGAAAGGGAGGTGGAGTTGCACTGTATGTTAAAAATAAGTATCTCTGCACAGAGATACAGGAAGAGGAGCTTGGCAGCCCCATTGAGAGCATCTGGGTTAAAATAAAGGGGGCAAAGAATAAAACGAACATGGCGGTTGGAGTCTACTACCGACCACCCAATCAAGGAGAAGACGAGGATGGAACTTTTGAAAAGCAAATTGCCATTGTTTCAAGGAGGCACGATGTGGTAGTAATGGGAGACTTCAATTTCCCTGATATCTGTTGGGAGACTTATTCAGCCAAACATGGCCCCTCCAAGAAATTCCTGAGCTGTGCTGCTGATAACTTCCTCCTACAGAAAGTGGAGGAAGGAACTAGAGGATCGGCTATCCTTGACCTGATTCTAACCAACAGAGATGAGTTAGTGGATAAAGTGGCAGTTTCGGGAACTCTGGGGGAAAGTGACCATGTTATACTTGAGTTCTTGATTCTAACGGAAGCAAAAGCTGAGTGTAGCCAAACACGTACCCTGGATTTTAGGAAAGCCAATTTTAACAAACTCAGAACAATGATTAGTAAGATCCCATGGCAAGTGACTCTCACGAGAAAGGGAGCCCAGGAGGGGTGGGAGTTTTTAAAAAAGGAAATTTTAAAGGCACAATTGCAAACAATTCCCACAAGGAAAAAAGGCAGAGGGCAACAGAAGAAGCCAATGTGGCTTCACAATAAACTCAAAGATGACCTGAAAACAAAAAAGGACACGTATAGGAAGTGGAAGGAAGGACAGGCTACAGGGGAAGAGTACAGGCAGGTAGCACAGAACTGCAGGAATAGTGTCAGGAAGGCTAAAGCTGAGAATGAGCTAAGGTTAGCGAGGAATGCTAAAAGCAACAAAAAAGCTTTCTTCAGATACATGTACAGTAAAAGACAGAAGAAAGAACTGGTGGTTCAACTACGCAATGAGGATGGCAAATTGATAACAGAAGACAAAGAAAAGGCAGAAGTGTTCAATTCCTACTTCGGCTCGGTCTTCTCCCAAAAGAGGGTCTATGACCCCCCTGGCAAACCTGAAGTGCAGACTGAAGGGGCAGGATTGCAGCTTGAGATTGATAGGCAAATGGTCAAGGAGCACCTGATTACTCTGAACGAGTTTAAATCTCCAGGGCCTGATGAGCTGCATCCTAGAGTAATAAAGGAACTGGCAGAAGAACTCTCAGAACCACTGTCTATTATCTTTGAGAAATCATGGAGGACAGGTGAAGTGCCAGATGACTGGAGGAGGGCAAATGTTGTTCCCATCTTCAAAAAGGGCAAGAAGGAGGAACCTGGGAACTATAGGCCAGTCAGTCTGACATCAATCCCCGGGAAGATTTTTGAGCAGATTATAAAGAAGTCAGTCTGCAAGCACCTTGAAAACAATGCAGTGATTACTAGAAGCCAGCATGGATTTGTCAAGAACAAATCCTGTCAGACTAATCTGATCTCATTTTTTGATCGGGTAACCTCCCTTGTGGACTGTGGGAATGCTGTGGACATTATATACCTGGACTTCAGCAAAGCTTTCGACAAAGTGCCTCATGATATCCTGATTAGTAAGCTAGCTAAGAGTGGGCTAGATGGAACAACTATCAGGTGGATCCACAATTGGCTACAGAATCGGACTCAAAGAGTGCTTATCAATGGTTCCTTCTCAAACTGGGGAGAGGTAACGAGCGGGGTACCACAGGGCTCGGTCCTGGGCCCGGTGCTCTTCAACATTTTTATTAATGACTTGGATGAGGAGGTACAGGGAATGCTTATCAAATTTGCAGATGACACAAAGTTGGGTGGAACAGCTAATACTCTGGAAGACAGAAACAAAATTCAAAGTGACCTCGATAGGCTGGAGCGCTGGGCCGAAAACAACAGAATGAAATTTAATAGGGATAAATGCCAAGTGCTGCACCTAGGGAGAGGAAACCAAATGCAGAGTTACAGAATGGGGGACACTTGGCTCAACAATACTACAAGTGAGAAGGATCTTGGAATTGTGGTAGATCACAAACTGAATATGAGCCAGCAATGCGATGTGGCTGCAAAGAAGGCAAATGCAATTTTGGGCTGTATTAATAGAAGTATAGCTTCCAAATCGCGGGAAGTGATAATTCCCCTTTACTCGGCACTGGTTAGGCCTCATCTTGAGTACTGCGTCCAGTTCTGGGCACCTCACTTTAAGAAGGACATAGACAAACTGGAGAGGGTTCAGAGGAGGGCAACAGGGATGATAAAGGGACTGGAAACAAGGCCCTATGAGGAGAGACTGAAAGAACTGGGCATGTTTAGCCTTCAGAAGAGGAGACTGAGGGGAGATATGATCGCACTCTTCCAGTATTTGAAGGGATGTCACACAGAGGAGGGCAAAGATCTCTTCTCGTTCATCCCAGTTTGCAGGACACGGAATAATGGGCTCAAGTTACAGGAACCTAGATTCCACCTAAACATCAGGAAAAATTTCCTGACTGTCAGAGCAATAAGACAATGGAATCAACTACCTAGGGAGGTTGTGGGCTCTCCCACTCTGGAGGCATTCAAGGTGCAGCTGGACAGACATCTGTCAGAGATGCTTTGACCTAGATTCCTGCATTGAGCAGGGGGTTGGACTCGATGGCCTTGTAGGCCCCTTCCAACTCTACTTTTCTATGATTCTATGATTCTATGAAACTTAAAAGTCAAGAATTGTATATATAAAAAATAACCATAAAATATAGTAAAATAGATTTAATTTTATAATGTAATATAAAAATTTCCAGAAATGTTTTTTAAAAAATTATATATATAAAACATGTATAAGACAGAACAAATAGACCTGTAAAATACAACGTCTTAAGGGCTGAAGATAATAATGTCCTTTCAGACTTGAGGACCTCTCTCTCTAGATGAAGTATTATTAGTGCCAAAGTTTTTTTGTTTGGTGCTTCCAGAGAAATGTCCTCACAGCATGTAAGCTTTCTTTACTCGTGTGTAGAAGCCAAACGCGTTTCGGCCCAAAGGCCTTCTTCAGTGGCCCTGTAGTTTTCACTTATGTCAATATACAAGCTAATGCTCTGTATCTCTCCAATTCAAGGTTGGTTTCATCTACCAAGCTCCTGAGGCAACCCAAGGTTGGAGAACACTGCAGTAAAGGACTCAGTGGCAAGCTAAGCATATGTAAGCCACTCCGGGAGGCTTTCTGGCTGAGGAGCAGCATAAAAATACTGTAGATAAATACATACATAAATAAATCTATTTGCTGCCTCAGTCTATCTGTGAGGTCAAGTGCCCTGGTCCTGGCTTAGATGTCATAGATCATAGAGTTGGAAGGAGCCTACAAGGCCATCGAGTCCAACCCCCTGCTCAATGCAGGAAACTAGAGGAGGGGTCTCCCATCCAAGTAATAACCAGGCCTGACCCTGCTTAGCTTTCCACGCTCAGACGAGCTGAGCCAGCGTAAGCCACAGGCCTGTGATAGCAGCCCACCTAGCAGGCAGTTACAGGGAGAGATAAGAGGTGGAACAAGGAGAAGAATGATGCTCTTGGGCTCGCAGTATTTCGAATTGGGACTTGAGCTTGGCCAGTTGGTATATTGGGGCCTAGGAAAGAGAATTATCCTAATTTGGCCAGAGTCCCCGGAGAGTGGCAGCCCCTCCGTGATGTGTGGATTGATGATGAGCTGGATCAACAAAGGGCTGAAGGATTGTGAGGATGATTCCATCTAAAATTATCCTGTGTTGTATCTGCTATGGATAATACAGTACTGGCCCCTGTCAGAGACAGTGTGTTAGGCTGGAAGGGATGGTGGAGAAATGGGTTCAATTTCACACTTTCAAACCATTACATGAACTGAGACTCTGTTATCCTTTGAGTTTCGAGCTTCTCCAAATTTTGCAGTGGAGTTCTCCAATCAAGAAATGCATACAAGATGTGTATCACGGGGTAAAGTGCACACAAAAATACATAGATTAGTAAAAAAAAAAAAAAAAAAAATCAATTCAAAAAGGCATTATATTAGGAACATAACTTGCAGAAATGTGTATATGAGGCAAAGTTGCATACAAAAATGCACGCAAAGAGAGAAATGTGCACGAGAAGGCTTACGGATTTTCATGAGAACTTTAAGAAAAACAACAAACTCAACTTTTGGGGCAAACCAAACTTAAGATGGGAAAAAATGAGAACCTGAGAGAAACCAGAATTGTCAGATCAGTCCATCCTTAGGTTGAATGCCTATACAAGTAGAGTGAGAGTCCTAAGCCTGTTATGGCTTGGAAAGCATCAGGGGAGATGCTTGGTCAAGGATGTGGATGGTCCAGCGTCAGCAGTTAAGTGGCGGCTGCATTACGCAGGAATCTGGAATCAGACACCCGGATCAGTGGAGACAAAAAGTCTGCATCAAAGGGGAGAGGGAAGTAGGATCCAAACACAACCCACTGGGTGCAGCTCGTGTAGAAAAGTCAGCTCCAAGCGGGAAGTGTTTGGGTTTGCTTTCTGTGCTAAATAAATCCCCACTTGGACAAACACCCAGATTCTGTGATCACAGTAAAATTCACAGGTTAGGTATATTTGCATAATACTGCTTCACGTGGTTTATTCCAAGTGCAATATTTCGGGGCTTAATTGGATAGCGTTGGAGATTGTCAAGGCAGAAATGAAGAGGAAAAGATGGGGGAGGGAGCAAAGTCTCTAAGGGCCGAGCAACAGGAAGAGGAGTGCAAGGAGGGGCTGAGCAGGGTACAAAGCCTTGTGTTCGGACCCCAGCTCATTTCCAACTGTTGAGCAAACGCTGACCTCTCAAGGGTTTGTGCAAGCTAAATTTCTTGCTGGCATCACGGGGTGTGTGGGTGCAGGAATCTGTATTCTAACAAAGGCACATAATAGCTACAGTCATGCCTTGGATTGAGAGCATAATTCGTTCCGGAAACGTGCTTGTAATCCAGAACACTCTTATATCAAAATGAAATCCCCCCCAAAAAATTGTACAAAGATTTTTAATTTAAGCTGTACTACAGTACTTGTATTGCAAGATGTCGCTTGTATATCAAGAAAATAAATAAATAAATAAATATTTAAAAATTTGCTTGTCTTGCAAAACGCTCTTAAACCAAGTTACTTGCAATCCAAGGTATTACTGTACAACTCAACCACAGTTATGGAAAGGATGAGACCTTCTCCTGAGCACTTCTAACATGAATCCAACGGAGAAGAATGTGAAAAAATGTTTGAGGATTGAAAACACCTACAGATATGTGCAGAGGTTACCTCTAGCCTGGGTGTCTACAGTGATCCAGAAATTTGCCATGTAAGAACAGAGTCTCTTCTCCAGCATGGAATTCAGAAACCCGAGAAGCCATTGTAAACATGCTCCGAGAGCCCTCGTGTTTGCAGAGAAAAGCACAGAAATATCCCTACGCTCCTTTCCTCCTTCCATCCCCATCCCTTGCAAACAAACAAACTGTGGAGAGGAAGCCTGACACATTGAACCCTGACATGTTTTCCCCTTTCCGTTGTCACCCCTCTGCCTGCATAATCCCCACGCGGGGCACAGGAGACACAGTTCTAGGCAGACCGGTTATACATAGGCCACATCTGCACACCTTCAATGGGGCACATTTACACTTCCCTCAAGGAAGCGCATAACATTCTGGAGGTGGGGGGTGCAGTCTGGTGTGGGGGGGGTGCATTCTCAAAGAGCTGCAAAGTACCCTAAAGTACCCAAGAGATGCCAGCACCCGAAAGGCACACCCCCCCCACGGGGCGGGACCAGCCCACCTGATCATCCAGGGCGGGGGGGGGGCGAGGGAGGGTTGAAAAGATACGTGCCAAAGGACAAAGGTTTGTTGGGAACACAGTGCAGGCTTGCACGGATCAGGTCGCTAGCTCCGGCTAGGGCCAAGCAACTTCCTACCCCGGGCAGGGCGCCCGGCGACCGGCAAAGCAAACCGCTACGCTAGATCTTAGAGTCAGACTCCCTGATGTCAGGTAATTCTCTGCATTCGAGCTAAGCCTACCTAGAAAGCAAATTGAATACTTCCGTTCCTCTATCTGCATTGACTGCTATGTTTATACTGTGAAATTCCTGTAGTCTATTACAGTAATACCTTGGATTGAGAGCATAATTCATTCCGGAAACATGCTTGTAATCCAAAACACTCTTATATCAAAGCGAGTCTCTGGCAGGCGTGAGCGGGGCCGATTTCGGCCCGCTACGCCCGCTCGAGGCGAGCGGTTACATCCCTACGGACTTGTCTTGCAAGACCTTGCTCATTTATCAAGTCAAAAAAATTTGCTTGTCTTGCAAAACGCTCTCAGACCAAGTTACTTGTAATCCAAGGTATTACTGTAGTTCCGCTCCATTAAACTCTCTGAAATTGACTAGAGTGTGGCTTCCCTGTGTTTAGGAGGGGATTCAGTGTCAATATCACTCACGGCTGAAACTGAAGGTTTTTGGCAGCCCCCTACAGGGGGTGCCGGTTAACCCTTAAGGTGCTGAACCCACGCAACAGACCAGGTTCGGTCTGCCACACAAACAAAGCCCCGAAATGATTGGCAGCCCAAACGCTCCAACAACAAAATCTGACTTGAATATGGCCGGTGGCAATTCCCGATCTTGCTGTGAGAATTCTTACGGCCAAACTCAGCTCCGTCGTGCCACTGATGAGTCGGCCACACATTTACCGTGGAGGTTTTCATGGTTATGGAGTGAAACTTACATCAACCAACCAAAATTATGTATTCTAGCCAAATGTGCATTATCACAATATTTTAACCGTTTTGTGTCAAACCATCTCCTATCATCTCTGAGGTGATGGGGGAGGATACCAAGGGCCTTCTGGGTGGTAGTGGCAGGCAAACTCCAGCCCATTATCTGCTTGCCTGGTCCTGAATCCGCTGACTTTTAAGCCCCGCATAAAAAATAATGTTGTTTCCTCAGGCTTTTCAATTGGCTTTTAGTAGTCTGGTGAGCTTTGATTGGCTCCCGAAATCTCCATTGTTGCTATAAAATGCTTTCATTTGTTTAATTTAATTGTTAAATATTTTAAGCTTCATTTTAAGTTGCCTTGGAGGTTTGATATTGAAAGTGGAAGAGGTAGACAGGTTTGAAACAAAATTTCAAAAGAAAATGAAACCCCACGATTCCACAATTTAACTGTCAATCAGCATGCGTGAGAATAATTCCTTACATTTTCATTGCCACGTTGCAATGGGTAAAATGCAGGTTTGTGAGAAAAGCGCTCCAGTTTCCTTGCATAGCTCAGACGCCGCATGGTGCTGGGGCTTCCAGCATAGGAGTAGGTGCCCCCAGACCAAGCGCTATTACATTCTGCGCTTCCCTCATCCTGGGCCCCTTAAAGGAGTGATGGGTAGGAGGTGGATCTGGATCTACCTCTAGTAAAACTCTGGGTGATTTCCAATAGATTGGCAAGGATTTCTGCTTCCCAGTTGCTTAACAACAGCAACAAAACTACTGTACTCTCCTCATCGCAGCCTCAGTCATGCTTCTGACATGAAAAAAAGCTTGGGGATTTGTGGGTGGAAGGACTATGAACTCTGTTCAGAGCTTTGGTGCTCAGAGCAGATCTCTGGCCTGAGCTCGCAGTTCTTTCATTCTGAGTGTTTTTTGTACCTGGCTCTGGTCAGTGGATCTCCAGGTTCTAGTAAGAAACCAAGAACACAGAGTGGATCCCACCAGTCTGTTGTCTGCCCACCTCTGCCTTGAAAAACAGCAACATATTTTTTTTTTGTACCTTCTTTCATAGATTCCTAGAGTTGGAAGGGGCCTACGAGGCCATCGAGTCCAACCCCCTGCTCAATGCAGGAAACTAGAGGAGGGGTCTCCCATCCAAGTAATCACCAGGCCTGACCCTGCTTAGCTTTCCACACTCAGACAAGCTGAGCCAGCGTGAGCCACAGGCCTTCAGCATGCTATTCCAAGAAGCCATTTCTGTTCTGTCCCATTTCCCCACCTATAATACCGTGTCATTGCTACTGCTGTTGCTGTTGTGAACATAGAGAGGAAACCAGGGTAAAGAGTTTTGCACATTAGAAGTGCAATATAAATGAACGATAATTTAAAGAACACATTTTATAAGGCCTTTGAAGTAGAGAGAGTGTGCCACTGATGGAATTCAGCATCAAACCCAATTCTCTCTCTCTCTCTCTCTCTCTCATATGTGTTTAGAATCTCTGGGGGATGCTGGTATATAACTGAGATTGTTTGATTTTCCTCTAGTACTCATTGTGAAGTTGGTGAGCAACTCTCCACCTGTCCACACCCCAGCTCGATTTCTTCCGTCTTCCTCCGGCCGGCCGTAATCCTGTAAGTGCTGTTTCATGTCGTGTTTTCACCAGCTTTCCGGAAGCCGAGGGGGACAGCGACATGCTGCATTTATCTCAAACAGCTATTGATTCCCCCAGCTCTATAAAAATGATTACACTTCTCCACCCTGGCTTGAATTCTTTTCATAGTGTGACTAGTGGTAGGAGATGGATGGGTAAGCAGTCATAGTGAAAACCAGAGTGATTGATCCACAGGTGATGGAGGTGCAAGGGGGCATACATCACCTCTCTCCACCGAGTCCTTGGTAGGGTAAAACTCACCTGGAGCTTCTAATATCTGTTGGCTTCCTCTAGTACAGTGTTCTCCAACCTTGGGTCCCCAGATGTTTTTGGCCTACAACTCCCAGCATGCCCCAGCCAGCTATGCTGGCTGGGGCATGCTGGGAGTTGTAGGCCAAAAACATCTGGGGACCCAAGGTTGGAGAACACTGCAATATTCATTCATTTATGTATTTGTTACATTTATGGATCGCCCATCTGACCGGCAAACCAGCCACTCTGGGCGATGTACAACACAATAAAATACAGAATAAAATACATTTAAAACAGTATAGAATTTTAAAATCTTAGCCCACCCCATATTCCCGCCTGAACAGCCAGGTTTTTAGTGAGCGGCGGAAGCTCAGCAGAGAGGGGGCATGGCGGAGGTCACGAGGGAGGGAGTTCCACAGTATGGGGGCTGCCACAGAAAAGGCCCTCTTCCTCGTCCCCACCAGCCTAGCTGCTCTGGATCACTCCCACACAATGTTCAATGCCCTGTTTCGGTAGAATAGAGCTACGCTGGCTGGGGCATGCTGGGAGTTGTAGGCCAAAAACATCCGGGGACCCAAGGTTGGAGAACACTGCTCTAGTAGCTTCTGGTTTCCATCTGCCCAGTTCTGAGCAGAGACTGGCCTTGTCGGTCCACGTTTCCTCACATCATTACAAAACGTTATCTACACACAGAAAGCCAGCAGGGACAAATGTTTATCTGACGACCCCAACATCCAGTGATGCAGGACCGGTGCAGGGCAGTTTGGCGCCCTAGGCTGGCTTATATTTAGCGCCCCCCCTCTTGTGCGGGGGGGGGAGGGCTCCGGAGCAAAGCAGCCGGGAAATGCCTGCTTGCCCAGCGCCCCCACGCCCGCCGGCCTCCTCCTCCAGCAGCCGCTTTCCCCGCTGCCTACCGGCCGCCGCCGCCGCCACGCGCGTTCCTGACCCGGCCTAGCTCCGGGCGCAGAGGAAAGCCGAGCGCGACCGCGAGCCCGCCCGGCGCCCACAATCCCCCCCCCCCACAGACCTGGTGGTTGCGGACCGGTGCCTTTCTCGGCGAGGCGGCCAGGCAGGGCAGGAGCGCGCCGGCGGCGAGGAAGGTGCGCAGCATTTCTGCGCCCTCTTCCGCCACGCGCCCTAGGCAGCCGCCTGGGTCTGCCTAGCGGTAGCGCCGGCCCTGCAGTGATGACTCACAAGTGATGAATGGCCCATCACAGATACAACATCCTTGCCACCTCAAACACAGTGCTTGCCAATGGTCAGTTCACACGTTCCACTGGTTCACAAGGGCCCGTTCACACAGGCAAGCAGTGGCTGCATTATCCGGTGATAATATGCGTGCGTGAATGGGCCATTTGCACATGTAACCCCACAGGTAAAACTATCCTTTGACCTCTCATCATCTCAAAGGCAGATGCTTTTTGAGGGAGCCCCTTGGCACCTTCAGTACGGTGCTCAAGCAGTGCGTTCGAACGCATAAGTGATGCTGCCATGTTTTGAGGGATCGGGGACAGGTTGAGACCCTGGTTCAATTTCATGCCCATGTTGCAGAAGAAGGAAAACCTTAAAACCTGTGAGCCAGTGTGGCGTAGTGGTGAGAGTGTTGGACTGGGACTCGGGAGATCCGGGTTCTAGTCCTCGCTCTGCCATGAAACTCACTGGGTGACTTTGGGCCAGTCACTGACTCTCAGCCTGACCTACCTCACAGGGTTGTTGTTGTGAGGATAAAATGGAGAGGAGGAGGAGGAGGAGGATTATGTCAGCTGCCTTGGGTTCCTTGCAGGAAAAAAAAGGCGGGGTATAAATATAATAAATAAACAAATAAATAATAAACAGGCATGATGTCAGAGGTCAACATAACTGGGCACCTGCAGGGCCCATGGACCACTACGGGGGCCACTGACTGGAGGAATTCTACCCCGCTTGCTGCTAGATCAGCAGTCGGGAACGTCCCGCCCTGAGAGGTTCCCCATCCGGCCAGAAGAGGCTTGACCTGGTGTGAGGGATTGAGGCCTACACAGGATTGGGTTTGTTGAGGCCTACACAGGATTCAGTTCGTTGAAGCCTGAAGGCCCAAACACTTCCCTCTAGTAGTGAAGCCTGAAGGCCCAAACACTCCAGGATGGGAGGGGGAGTTTGGGAGTTTTAAGTTACCCAATAGAAGTTAAGAATATCCTATTCAAGGTCACATGGTTATAACCTTCCAGTCCTGGGAAGGCTATATATGTGGGGTGTGGTCAGCTAGCAGTTAGTGTGTGCTGGGAGAGTGCTGGAAGCAGCAGCACAGAAACAGCAGAGAGAAGCAGAGAGAGAGCGAAAGAGAAACTGGCTGATTGCATAGGAAATAGGTAGTCTGTTATACTAGAGAACATTGGATTGTTTGTTTGTTTAATTTTATCATACTTGCTTTTGAATTATAACCACTCTATTAAGTAAAGACCCTAATATCATAAGTAAAGTGCTGTTGTTTACCCTGGAGTTGGAGTGACTTATTCACCACGTCTAGAGCCTACACCCACGTTACTGGAAGCAGGCAAAGGACTTGATAACCTAGAGAGACTTTGGGAAGAGGCAGAGATCTCCCAAAGGCAGATCAAGGGGTCCCTGCAGTAGCGGAACCTTGACACCTGGATCGTGGGAGGGCGCTGCAGCAGCAGCTGCTGCTTTTCCTCCTCTTCCTCTTCCTCCTCGCCACCAGCACTAACTTCTCCTGTCCGCTGGACCCATCTGAGCAGCGAGGAGATGCCACCGCCACCAACCCGCCTGCCTCGCCTGCCTGCCTGCCTGCGCTCTTCTTTCCTCCCCGCCTTCCTCTGAGCCCGATGCAACGGCAACGTGTGATGGCTGGCGGTGTTGCTGCTGCTCCTTCCTTCTCATTTCACCAGGAGAGAGCGAGAGAGAGAGAGAGAACTGGCAGCAGTGGTGAGGAAGAGGAGCTGTGGCATGTGGTGGTGAGAGCCCAAACTGGGCTCAGTCCGTTGTCCAGCTGACCTCAGCCAATTCAGTAGCCAGACGCGGTTAAGGTGGTCAGACAACAAAGAGCTTTATTGTAGAGACAAAAAGAATGCTGCAGCATGTCCTCGTCCCCCCTGGGACATGACAGGGAAGGCCCAGAATGCACGCAGGCGCTCACTTTTATACTACAAATGATGTATACAGCGTAGCTTTTACACCCGCACGTGTACCCTGTTCTTCTTCCCACCCCCCCACCCCTTTGACAATGAGCTGTCCTTATTACAATGGGTCAGTTCCGTTTGTACAATTCCCTGCCCCCCCCCTCCGGGACTGTACAATGAATGAAATCCCTGATTTCCTTTCCCCCCCCCCAGGACTACACAATCAAATCTCTGTCCGCCCCCCGGGACTGCACAATGAAATCCCAGCTCCCCCCCCCCGGGACTACGCGACAAACAAATCCCTGCTCCCTCCTCAGGACTGCACAACAATGAAATCCCTGCTCCCCCAGGACCACACAATGGAATCCCTGCTCCCCCCCCGACTACATAATTAAATCCCTGCTCTCCCCCCCCCCCCAGGACTATGCAACAATGAAATCCCAGCTTCCCCCCCCCCAGGACTACACAACAATGAAATCCCTGATCACTCTCCCCCTCGGGACTACCCAACAATGTAATCACAGCTTGCCCCGCCCCCGTGTAGGCCCCGGCTGCAGTGCATATGAACATTCTGTTTTGACGTAGGAGAGATTTACATATCTGCTCCTTTTCACCCCCTCAGAGAACATTCTAAATGGCCTAGGGGAGATTTGCATACCCACCCCTATTGGCCCCTGCAAGAATTCATACGAACATTCTAAGTGTCGTATGGGCTTTTTGCATAACTGCTCCTATTCACTCCTGTAGCAATTATGAGGTGAGGCTGACTTGCATAATTGCGCCTCTGTTGTTTTGCCCATAGGAGATATGAGAGTGGGGGGCCCTTTCCCCCCTTTTTTTGCCCCCTTTTTTTCACCCCTTAGGGACGGAATTTCCAAAAATCCTTCCTTAGTGGGTGTCTACATCATAAAAGCAATGTTCCTTCAAATTTTCACGTTCCTAGATTAAATGGTTTGAGCTGGGCGTTGATGAGTCAGTCAGTCAGTGAGTCAATCAGTCAATCAGGACTTCTTTTATATACGTTATATAGATTATATTTATTATATTTATACCCCACCTTTTTTCCTGCAAGGAACCCAAGGTGGCGTATATAATCCTCCTCCTCCATGTTATCCTCACAACAACCCTGTGAAGTAGGTTAGGCTGAGAGTCAGTGACTGGCTCAAAGTCACCAAGTGAGTTTCATGGTCGAGCGGGGACTAGAACCCAGATCTCCCAAGTCCCAGTCCAAAGAATGAGATTTTTAAAAATGAATGTAGGAGAAAGCAAAAGTGGCAGATCTGACGATGCCTAATCTATATTAAGGGCCTGATCCTCCATTTGAACACCAGCTTGGCCCCAGGGCTTGTTTTTACGGGGAGGAAAGATGGCAAATACTTTGCAAGGTGATCTTTCCCTCTCAGTCACTAAGAGATCGCAGTGAAATTTGGTATGTATATTTATGACATGATTCTGCATTTGACACTTGAACACCTGATCACCCACTGCACATGTTTTACTAGGAAAATGAGAAGCGCAAAACACAGTGAAATGCACATCAAAACTGTGCTTTACTAGCAAACAGAAGATGACCCATCTCAAGCCCTTAGGGTGGGACAAGCTACCAACCAAACCCATTAAAAAACAACAAACATTCCTAGCTGCTCCTTGTATGTGTGGATTGTGAAGCGGAGCACTGGAATTTACTGAGGCATGGAGAATTATTTGGCCCCCCTGAGGCCAAATGTTGAGTATTCCAGCTTGGGAAAAACACCTGTGAAATTTCAAGGGCAGCCGAATGAATGAACACAGGTGAGCTGGGCCCCAAGCAAACGATCTTTGACCTCAGATTTCCTTGCAGGTCACAGGTGGTGACGATGCAACTTGTGGATCACACTGTGTCCTCCGCCACGTCACACAGAGGTCCCGAGACACACCTCTCGGGTTATGCACCGCTTCATTGGCGACCTTGGGTGGTTTGTGCAGTCAGGCCAGGTGTCGTCCCCAGGATTCCTCGAAGAACCGTTCAAGTGGTTTCGAAAAGGTTTACACTTGCAGCATTATCCCAGGAATGAAACCTCTCCCCCCGTCACCCACGGCTCGTAGAGCACAGTCCGTGCGTGCGCGGAGGGGAAGCGGAGGCCTGGCCCAAAGTCCCCCTCCTTGCTCATTCAGCAGACGGCTCCTCGTGCGCCAAAGCATCCAAGTCAGCAAGTTCCAAAGCCATCATCAATCAAGGCAGCTTTCCCCCCCCCCTTCTGCTTCTGCCCCAGGCCTGACCAGGCCAGCAAAAGAACAAGGAGCAGCTGGTGTGGCTGGAAGGGGCAACCGTGAGGCTGGCTCGCTCGCTCGCCGTGGAGAAGCACAGCAGCCGCCAGAAAAGGCAGGCTGCATTCAGAGCAGTAACCCTTTCTGTGCCCTCAGTCTCTGCTTGTCATCCATTTGGCTTCCAGCAGTGGCCTGGACACAGATACAGCGGCACAGACTGCAGAGGCACTGGGCCAAGGCCCAATACTGGGTCCACGGCCAGGGCCCCTCCCAAGACTGCAGTACTGGAGCCTGAGCCCGTCAAAGAGGGCATCTTCTCCACCAAGCAGCACAAGAGACAGGTATAAATGCTCCCAACAACAAGTCATGGAGAGAAAATGCTCTACTCCAGGCCAGCGAGCTGCCCCTTTAAGGCTCAGCATTCCGCAGCATGGGGCGGAGCTTGAGAGGAGGAGTCAGGCCCAGGCACTATAAAAGGGCTCAGTTGAAGCTGAGCTGCTGCTGGGACAGGTTGTCTTCTCTGTGTGCCCTGTCTGGGGGTGCTGCTGCTGCTGCTGAATGATTGCTCTCTGACTGACCTGGTTTCCTGACTTGTGATGGAGCCAAGCCTGTCTGCCTCCTGTGTATCCTGGACCAGTTCCTGGAACTACATTCTCCTGATTTGTCTGTAGGCTCTGCCTTGCCAGGGCTAGGCACTGTTGGATCTTGTCAGGCCTGTTTGGAAGTTCACCCAAAGCTCTTGAACTCAGACTTAGGCAGGGCTTTTTTTCTGGTGGAACTCACCGGAACTGAATTCCAGCACCTTTTCTTCTATTAATTGCATTACAATTTAATCGCCATCTACTCCCGAGGAAATGTAATCCAAGAGTTCCGGTACCTTTTTCTCCAGAAAAAAAGCACTGGACTTAGGTACCCTAGGTATGAGAAATTCATTTCAGTTCAGTTTTGTTCAGAAATTTACCCATTTTGCACCTTCTGGACCCAAATGCAATCTGTGGTTGAATTCAGCACATTTCTGAGCTTGCAACGTTGTGCTTTTTCAGAACAACAAAAAGTGTTCAAGAATGCATACATTTGAAAACTGTGCATGGAAGAAAAATGCATACTTCTGAAAAATGCACACAAACACACTTTTATCAATAGCAGAAAAAAATGTGCATTTGGAAAAAAATGTACAGGAAAAGGTGTACTTCTGAAAAATGCACACAAATGCACTTTAGGGTGTAATCCTATGTCCCTCCGAACATGTCTGGGGGGCCATAGGAATGGACCTGGAAGGTGCGGTGACCTTGAAAATCCCTCCCAAGGTCGCAGTGCTGCAAAGCGCCCCCACCCCCCACCTCGTAGCCAATGCAGTACTTTCTGTGTCGGCAGGGAACTGAAGACGGTCTTCCATCTTCAATTCCTGTGTGTGGGGGGTGTTCCCGGGGGCAGGGAGGGGCGAGGCTCTGCTAGATTCCAAAGAATCCGGGCGGTGCCTCAGCCCCTCCTTGTGAGGAGAGGAAAAACATCTAGATGGCTGAAATCGGCGGTCTACCTGCTTCTGTGGGTGAGGGGGAGCGGGGCAGATATCTGCTGTGCTCTTCCCACCCTGTATAGGATGCCTGCTGCAATCCTCTGGGTTTGGAGGGTTGCAAGCACCCTCTATATAGGATTGCGATGTTAATCAATAGGAGAAAATCTGCACATTTGAAAAACACGTACATTTGGAAAATGTAGATGAAAAACAGTGTACATTTGAAAAATGCGCACAAGTGCACTTTAATCAATAGAAGAAAAAAATGCATACATTTTTTGAAATGTGCACAATCGATGCACATTTGGAGAAATATGCATGAATATACACACGGATTTTCATGCAAAGAGAAAAAAGCAGCTTGCAATCTGATGCGGGCACAAGTTGGAATGAGCTTTGAGGTGGAATCGGAGAGCCTTAATGAGCTCAAGTCTGGCTGATTCACCCGTCCCTAGGACTCATGAACCTGACCACTCTGAATGAGGGACAGTGGATTTTAAGGCGGCTTCCTTCTTTGAAACCGGGTCTCCCAGCCTTGCTTTAGTCTTGCCTTCTCTGAGGCTTGCTGACTGGTACCATTGGCCATTGAAGTAAGCTTTCCAGGAGCTGAGCTGGCTGGGCCAAAGCAAAACACTTTGCCAAACCTGACCTGGCAGAATAAGCTGAGCTTCATTAAAGACTTTCAGCAAGTTAATCAATATACTCTTTGCTATTATTAAATTGTAAATTATCTTCCTCTCCCTTCAGTCTCTCATAAAGGTACCTAGACTGAGGTTTTGAAGTCTGCAAATCTACTTAAATGAAATTGGTTAATTGCTGCAAGCAGGGATGGGCAGATCTGTCAAGCTCGATCTCTTTGAGGTTTTTTGGTTTTCCACTGTGACGATTATTCCATCCTGGTTCCGTATGTGTTTTTCTTTCTGCACAGAAATACATATTCTTGTGAACACTTTTCAAATGTCTGCATTTTTTGTACACTTGCAGCCATTGACTAAAGCTTATTTGTGCATCTTTTAAAATTGTACACAGTTTCCTGTGCACATTTTTGAAATGTGTGTATGTTGTCGAATGTACAGTAATACCTTGGATTGCGAAGCATAATTTGTTCCGGAACCGTGCTTGTAAATCCAAAACACTCGTATATCAAAGCGAGTCTCTGGCAGGCGTGAGCGGGGCTGATTTCTGATTACATCCTTACGGACTACTTGTCTTGCAAGACCTTGCTCGTTTATCAAGTCAAAATTTATTTTAAAAAATTTGCTTGTCTTGCAAAACGCTCTCAGACCAAGTTACTTGCAATCTAAGGCATTACTGTATGTTTTTTTTTCTTTCTTTCATGGACCGCATTGCAAGTTCAGAAATCAACGGAAGAAGAGCACGAGTGCTTGAGTTCTGTGCAGAAGAGCCAGAGAGTCTGAACTGAGGGAGGCTGGCAGAACCAGCGCAGCTGGCTGGGGCATGCTGGGAGTTGTAGGCCAAAAACCTCTGGGGACCCAAGATTGGAGAACACTGCTTTAGGGGCAGGACAAGCTGGCACGGCCTCATCCCGTACCTGCTCCAAGCCCTTGTATGTTCTCTTGAATGCTTCCACAAGGGCTTCACTAAATATTCTGCGAAACATGGTAATTTTTAAAAAGCCTTCAGACTTTCCTTATATCCCTGTCTTGATCAGGTTTCCCACCACTCTTGTCAGTCTAGGATAGTCTTTAATTATTCTTAGCTTGCATTTTCTGTATGTGAAGCACTTTGAACACTCCAGAGAGCGCCATATAACTGCTAAGAATAATTTTTTCCTGGTAAAGCATAGCACTACACAGGCACCACGTTTTTTCTTGGCCCTTTGAAAACAGCTGTGGATGTCACGCTCAGGTTTGAGCCTGAAATGCAGAGTGTTGTGCTGGACGTGCTCATCAACTTAGAATCATAGAACAGTCGAGTTGGAAGGGGCCTCTAAGGCCATCGAGTCCAATCCCCTGCTCAATGCAGGAACCCAAGTCAAAGCATCCCTGACAGATGGCTGTCCAGCTGCATCTTGAATGCCTCCGCCGGAATCTGGCTTCCTGTAACTTAAGCCCATTATTCCGTGTCCTGCAATCTGGGATGATCGAGAAGAGATCCTGGCCCTCCTCTGTGTGACAACCCTTTAAGTACTGGAAGAGTGCGATCATATCTCCTCTCAGTCTCCTCTTCTGAAGGCTAAACATGCCCAGTTCCTTCAGTCTCTCCTCACAGGGCTTTGTTTCCAGTCCCCTGATCATCTTTTTTGCCCTCCTCTGAACCTTTTCCAGTTTGTCTGCATCCTTCTTAAAGTATGGTGCCCAGAACTGGATGCAGTACTCAAGATGAGGCCTAACCAGTGCCAAGTAGAAGGGAACTAGTACTTCCCACAATTTGGAAGCTATACTTCTATTAATGCAGCCCAAAATAGCATTTGCCTTTTTTGCAGCCACATCACATTGCTGGCTCATATTCGGCTTGTGATCTACAATTCCAAGATCCTGCTTGCTTGTAGTATTGTTGAGCCAAGTATCCCCCATCCTGTAACTGTGCAGTTGGTTTCTTTTTCCTAGGTGCAGAAGTTGGCATTTCTCCCTATTAAATTTCATTCTAGTTGTTTTCGGCCCAGTGCTCCAGCCTATCGAGATCACTTTGAATTTCTTCCCGTCTTCCAGGGTATTAGCTATTCCACCCAATTGTGACATCTGCAAATTTGATAAGCGTTCCTTGCACCTCCCCCTCTTCCAAGACATTAATAAAAATGTTGAAGAGCACTGGGCCTCATCTTGAGTTAGCAACATATAGTTTGTTGCAACATACATGAGTAACAGCATGTTTGTGGGAGCACTGCGGAGAGGTTAAGGAGCCGTGTGACATGCGGATATCCGCCGCTAGACGCAAGGTGACACCATCTCTCTGGTCATCGTCTACACCAGGGGTCTTCAAACTAAGGCCCGCGGGCCACATCCGGCCCACCTTGCCTTTTTATCCGGCCCGCCGGCCGATTGGCGGAAACAGACTTTTTTTTTTTAACTCTTTCGCTTCAAGCACCGATTCTTTTAATTCTTTTCCATAATATGGAAAAATTAGTGGTGGTGTTTTACCTCTTATGTATGAGCTGATGTAGCTAAGTCAGATTTCTAATGTTTCAAAAATGCTACTTTGGATTGAAGCAGAGTATTCAATCCAAAGTATTCAATCCAGAGTATTCATTTGTGTGATGGCAAAAACAAAAGTATATTCGTGTTAGGTATGAAACAATTGTGCAACTCCAACTACATAAGTAAATACCACCAGCCCTGCCAGGAGTATTCATTAATATTCCCTCTTCTTCCCTCCCTATTCCTTTTTCCTTGTGTGTCCTGTCTTTTTAGATTGTGAGCCTGAGGGCAGGGACTGTCTTGTTAATTGCTGTAAACCGCCCAGAGAGCTTCGGCTATTGGGTGGTATAAAAATGAAATAAATAAATAAATAAATAAAATAACTTTCCATTTAAGGGGGGGGGGAAATCACCCCTATCAAGTAAAAAAAAAGGGACCCGGGTCCTTTTTTTTCACTTGATCCATTCATTCATATTTTTTTCAAACTATGGTCCGGCCCCCCAACAGTCTGAGGGACAATGAACTGGCCCCCTGTTTAAAAAGTTTGAGGACCCCTGGCATACACAATGTCAGATGGTGTGGGGAAGCCCAGAGAAGGGTCTCCAATGACAAAGTCAGCATCCAGGGAGGCTTACAGACCGCCGGGGCCTGCTTAGTTGCTGTCCTGTTTCAAGGGGTGGCACTGCTAATTATTTTTTTGTGCCTGCACATATTTATTTATTTATTTATTACATTTATACCCCACCTTTTTTCCTGCAAGGAACCCAAGGCGGCTTACATAATAATCCTCCTCCTCCTCCTCCTCCTCCTCTATTTTATCCTCACAACAACCCTGTGAGGTAGGTTAGGCTGAGAGGCAGTGACTGGCCCAAAGTCACCCAGTGAGCTTCATGGCCCGAGCGGGGACTAGAACCCGGAACTCCCGAGTCCCCGTCCAACACTCTCACCGCTACGCCACATTATAGCACATAAAACATGTCCCCATAACTTTAGCATGCATCTCAAAAGAAACAGAGAAGTGGAAGTGGAGGGAAATTTGGTGAATTGATCTATGAACAACCGAACACCGAGTTCCAGGGCAATGCAGAGCCAAGCTAGCAGAAACTCTCTACTGGTGATGTACTCATTGATTATATTGCATTTCTATCCCCGCATTTTGGGGGCAACTGGAGACTGTGTTGTGAGGTAGGTTAGGGTCAGAGGTATTGACTAGCGCAGTGTTGCCCAGTGAGCTTCATGGCCGAGTAGTGGAGCTTTGAGCCTGGGTCTCCCCTGTCCTGCTCTGGGACTCTAACCACCACACCAGACTGGCTCTCGAACAAATTGTTTATAATCCTGTGAACTATCTGACCTTAAAGGCTGCACACAGACGCGAGTCTGCACGCACGGGCCTTATGTAATAGCAAAGGGTATGGTCTCTTTGGATGTGCGCTGTCTAACGATGGAAGCAAATAGATGCACTTGTTTACATTAAGTGAACAAGGATTCACAGTATCTTCATGAGCATTGGTCAAGAGTGACTCCCATGGGGTATAGAGACATACTGACCTCAAAGGGCGTTACTGCATGGGACTTGCACTGGAGAATGGCTATCAGGGAACGATTCCCACTGGCGTCTGTATTTCAGCCCCCTCCATGGACCCTCAAAGGCGGGGAAGTCCTCTTCTGCATGGGACTTCCCATGGGGGGGGGGGGAAGTCCTCGTCTGCAAATCGCACTGCAGGAACGGGATCTGCTCAAGAGCGTAGCCCCAGTCTGCTCCCCCATCATGCTGCTGCACGCCTCTTTGTTTCACTGGGACTTGTAGTAAGCTGACCATTATGAGATTAAATGTAGGACCTCATTATGTTGGCTGTTTTTGTAATAAAGTTTTATTAAGCTAAAATCAAGAAATGACGGCCAAATACCATCATACAACAAAATTGCTAAAGAAGAAAACTGGATGGCCTAAAAAATATAAAGGCAATATACAAACTTAGCTTAGGGCACAATCCTTTGCATGTTTAGACAGCAATAAGTCTTACAACAACCAGCATTCCCCAGCCAGCTTTCCGCTGGCGTTTCACCATTCCAATATGGTAAGAATGATCCTCAGGTTCTTTGCAATATATGGCTTGAATTAATTCTGCCATTCCATAACCCCTTATCTGACCATTATGGGGTTAAGTTCAGAACATCATTATTATGTTTTTTTAAATCATTTTTAATCAATAACTCTTGACCCTTAAACTTTTCTTCCCAGTTCCTTTCTGCCCAATGTTTCGGTAATAAACAGCCTGTTTTGTTAGCATGCAAATAAAGTGAGTATGATTTTTATTTATAAATAAAGATGTTCCAATGCAAAAAGACTTGTACACAAAATAGACATTTCCCTACAACATGGCATGCACACTGTAGCAGAAATTGCTCATTTGATAACCTTATACAATAGAAATAATAAATTATTTAAAAACCCGATACAGTACAATAAAACAAACATTCAATAACTATAGTAAAAGGCAGCAAAACAAAACAAAAATCAAATGACAGAGGCTGACTGAGAAGTTATACAACTTAAAATGCCTGGGTAAATAGATAAGTTAATCAGGCACCAAAAAGATTGTAATTAGGCTCCAAGCCTACTTTTTCTTGGTGGGGGGGCATTCCAGAGCTGAGACACTGCCACAGAGAAGGTCCTCCCCCTTGCAAGTTCGTAGCGTACTTCCAGTTAAGGGGGCATTTGGACTAAGGCCTCAACAGAAGATCAGACACTTGGGCAGGTTGAAATGGGAAGAGGCACTTTTTCAAATATTTAGGTCCTAAGCTGCTTAGAGCTTTAAAGGGAAGTAGCAACACCTTGAATTGGGTCTCTGGAGGTGAACAACAGGCAACGCGTGGTGGGTGAACTTACTCCAAATGAATTCGTTATTTACTCAGAAAGTAGCACCTTTGGCCATGTGAACTTGGACGGGAGTTCTCCTCCTTCAATATGAAATCTCGTTCCATGTACATTAGTTTCTGCGCATGCACAATATCAAGATGTATCTTGGGAGCTGTAGTTTGGAATCATGTCGTGCAGCAGGATGTCATGTGCATCGCCACATGATGTGCCTCCTTTCTGATTGGTTGTTTTCATGTGGCTTGCCTGTGCGGTGATGTCGTGTGATGTTTACTCGCCGTCAACGATCACCGGTCTGAAGATGGACCCCACGGAGTCCTCCTACTCCTTGTAGCCAGAACTGCGGCGGCGGTGGTGGTGGTGGTGAGGGATCAACTACAGAGACTGCTTCAAGTAAGTTCTGGGGGGGGGGGTGTAGGTGGTAGGACAACTGAAAATTTAGGCTGTGTACTATTTTACTGTGCATGCTCCAAAGCATGCAATCAGTTCTGAAGTTAACAACAAATCCGTAATACATCAATCCAGCTTTGCAACAAAGGTGAGCATTATGAACACACGAGTTTTGACCAAATTACGAAATTTGGCAGCATCACTGCAGGCAGCTAGTACACTTCTTTTAAGGCTGGAGTGGTGTGAACCAATCTGGAAGTACTAATTACCATTCAGGAATCCAAAATCTGCACTAGTTGGAGGTTCCGAGGTTTCTTCGAGGGCAGTCCCACATAAACGCATCACAGTGATCCAACTGGGAGCTTACGAGAGCAGATGGATGGACCACTGACTGGACTATCCCTGTCCAGAAATGGTCACAACTGGTGAACCAGTCGAAGATGGCAAAAGCTACTCCATGCTACTGTGCTCACCTGAACTCCCACTGACAAAGCTGGAGCTAGGAGCATCCCCCCAAGCTGTGAACCTGCTCTTGCAAGGGGGAGTGCACTCCATCCGAAAGAGGTTGAAGAACCATTTCCCTGGACCCAAGAACCATCTCCCCACAGTGCCTCCATCTTGACAGGATTCAGCTTCAGTTTATTGGCCCTGATCCTGCCCATTAGTGGATTCAGGCATCGGTTCAGCACCTGCACAGCCACCCCTGACTTAGAGGTGAAACAGAAAGAGAGCTGAATGTCTTCAGTATAAAACACTACATGCATGCTTTGTAGCAGCAGCAGCAGTGGTGGCGGCAAAAGTAGAAAGTCTAAACTTCCAAAGTTCGGAGTATCATCAGCAAATATGCTTAAATAAATAAGCAAGACTGTGAGGTCCTGTTCCCAAAAAAGTCAGAATATTTTCATTGTGGATGTAACTGTCTTGGGTTTAATCCCGCTGCACTCGTTAACACCATGGGTAGAGGACCACAGGAGCTCGTTTCTCATGATCAGCACATTCAGAGATCACTCCGCATAAATTGGTCATCCTCCAAGTCCCGTACAAGCTAGCTATGAGCTGAGCTTAACTGGCAGGCGCATGGAGACGGGGCATTTGCTCCAGGCAGGTCCTTACTCCCGGGTCTGGGGTGGCCGTCGTGTGTGCATGTGCTACCGACCTCTCTCCTGGGACCTCCCTTTTGGCCGCCTGAGCCAAGCACATCCATAATGTATTCAAATGGGCAGCCATCTCTGCCACTTAATGGAGCCCAATAGTCTATCTTTCATTATTGACCAATTTCCTTTATTGGCGTTTTCGGCTCATCCAGGAAATTAAATCGATAAGAGTTCCTTAAGAGAAGCGAGCGAAAAGGCACGCCTCTTGTAATGGATTCTGGAGACAAAGGCTCTATTAGCACTGCCGGCCCTAACAGCTAGCAGCTGCCTTTTTATGCCTCTTCAGATCTGCTTGCCTGTGCTAGAAAAAGTGGAAGTGTTATCCCTGCGGCATCGGCCCGTGGACACAAAACCTTGGGCGCAACACTGGACTCTGCCGTGTTGGCTTACACGGCACAGGCCCCATCGAAGTGAATGGAGCAAGCACTCTTGCACTCTTCCCCCGTGCACTTCGGCGGAGTTTGCACAGGAGGTGATTTCAGTGGGTTCCACTGAACCAGGCCAGCTCCCACCTCCTCGCCCGCCCCTTAGGTCAGCCCGGCAGTGTTGTGGCCGCCTAAACTAAGCCACCTGGACCCATCACAATCTCCAGAAAGCTGCAGGACGCTTTGAATGGCAGGAGCCTCAGAAGCCTAAGGGACGCTCGTTTTTAATTCTTCTTAATCTAGTGATAATTTCCTAATTGTATTTTTTAAAAACAATGATTTCCTAGCTTTATGGGTCAGGCACAGGGCTGGATTAAGGCCAGCTGATGCCCTAAACCAGGGCTCGCCAACCTTGGGTCCCCAGATGTTGCTGGACTACAGCTCCCAGGATCCCTTGCCATTAGCCATGCAGGCCAGCAACATCTGGGGACCCAAGGCTGGAGACCCCTGCCCGAAGCACAGCCCAGTAATGGTGCCCCCTCGGCCCCTCCATTGCTTAGCTGGCAAGACATTAAGACGCAATAAGTGCTGAAGGCGAAATAAGACATTAGAAACTCAGTTTCCTTCAAGGCCACCCCCCACGCCAGAACACAGAACTATATTAAATATAAACTGTTTCCTCACTGTGGGAAGCTGTGTGGATCTAGAATTGGCCTCCACAGTCACTTACGGGCCCATCGCTAGAGTCTACACAATTTTCTTTAGAATTTCCTCCTTTTAAAATCTCCTTTTGTAAATTTTTATCCTGGAAAATAATCTTACTCGGTCACGAGTGATCGCCTGATGATGATGATGATGATGATGATGATGAAGAAACTGTTTTTTATTGTATTTAACACTAAATAGCAGCAAGCAATATAAGCCAATGACTTACTTATAACTAGGGCAACAGAAAGCAATACATATTTTCATCACTGTTTTATGCATTTTTAAATAAAACTGTTATAAGGGGGTAATGCAAATGCAAAAATTTGTGGTCCTCTGGTCCTCTGTGGTGCCCCCCCTTCCTTCCCTTGGTGCCCTAAACACGTACTTATATTGCTTAACGGTTAATCCAGGGCTGGTCAGGCAGGATATCAATCGCAAACAAAATTTGATAAAACGCGATTGTTCCTCAAACTGCTTTTCTCCGAGCCTTCAGGAGAGACGTTGAGGTACGCTTTGGAGTTAATGACTTGTTAACAGAACAAGATAATGGAATCTGGCAACCAGAGATCCTGGAGGTGGATGTGTGGTGCACAGCCGGGTTTGGGCTGGGATTCAGGCATTCCCTGTGTGTTGCCAAGATGGAAGCTTTCCCTAATGAGTTGTGTGGATGTGTGTGTTTTCCTTCACAGCCCGCCGCAGCAGTGGTGTGCGATCCTGCCATATAATGAGGCCCGTCACTGTCTTTCTCCTGACAGGGATTCATAATTATCACTGCAGCCGCTTTTCCCAGAGAGAGCGTTTGTAGAACTGTCACCTGGTCTCTGTGTGTGCCTGTGTGTGTGTGCCTCTCCCTCGCACAAGCCCATTTGTTCTAATTTTTGGCCAGGATATCTGTCCCAAACCTGTTTTTTTGTGCCAGCTAGGAAGCCACCTTATACCAAGTCACTCACTCAGTATTCTCTGCGCTACTAGCAGCAAAGACTACTAGCGTTGAAAAAATGATCCTCCAACGCCAACTTCAGTGGACCGGTCATGTTGTTCGAATGCCTGACTGCCGTCTCCCAAAGCAGTTACTTTACTCCCAACTCAAGGATGGAAAGCGGAATATCGGTGGTCAATATAAGAGGTTTAAAGATGTTCATAAGGCTAATCTAAAAAAATGCAATATAAACATCGAAAACTGGGAAGCTCTGGCCCATGAACGATCTAAATGGAGGTTGGCCTTTCACAAAGGTTCCATGGACTTTGAAGAAGCCCGAGTGCAAGGTGAAAGGGAGAAACGTGCTAAGCGAAAAGCACGTCAAATGAATCCTTTACAGGACCATCTTCCATCTGGTAACCTGTGTCCTCACTGTGGGAAGCTGTGTGGATCTAGAATTGGCCTCCACACACAGTCACTTACGGACCCATCGCTAGAGTCTACACAATCTTCTTTAGAATTTCCTCCCTTTATCCCAGAAGACAATCTTACTCGGCCACGAGTGATCGCCTGATGATGATGATGATGATGATGATTCTCTGCGCTGACTGGCCGCCGTTCTCCAGGCTTTTCCTCAACCTGAGACATGGAGTGATGGCCCCTCTGCCAAAGGTTGCCAACTTTTCAGCCGCACTCTTTAAGAGTCTCTTGATACACAGACATCAGCTTGGTACACAGACATGATAACATTTTCACCATGCCATGGCAAGCTTCACTTGCTGAACTGTGTACCTCAAGCTGCTATGAACTGCACAGGAACAGGCCAGGCTAATCCCCCCCCCCCCCGCCCCGATCAGTTGGCAATTCCAATGCCAAGGCTGAGCCTTGGTTATATGTCAGGATTGTTACTTTTTCCTGCCCTCCTAATGTAAGAATATTCATCACATAATGGGCCCAGCTGTACTTGCTACTGTATTTTTCGGACCATAAGACACACTTTTTCCCCCCAAAAAAGGAGGGGGAAATGTCTGTGCGTCCTATGGAGTGAATATAGTTTTAAAAAAATTTTTATTTATTTTTTATTTTATTTTTTACTTTCCTCTGCTGGTCCGGAAGAGCGGAGGACTCCTGGGTGGGGTGGGGGAAGCCCCCGCCTCTCAGCTGATTTTTTTTTTAAATTTTTTTTTGTACCATACAGTAAGTGCGTCTTATGGTCCGGTGCGTCTTATGGAGCGAAAAATACGGTATATAAAAGTGGGTGCCACTCAAAGATGCGTTCAGCAACTACCTGCACTGGCCGCTCTAGGGCAGTGTTCTCCATCCTTGGGTCCCCAGATGTTTTTGGCCTACAACTCCCAGCATGCCCCAGCCAGCTACTGCTCTAGGGGGACGGAAGGAATGCAGCACTCCAGCGTGTTGCATTTAGGCAACCACACGAGGATCACCTTCCCCGTAGCCAGGATTTGGTCACATACCTCCAAAGCAAAGCAGACGTGTGTGTTCTTTTGGTGAAAAACAACGACGAGAAAAACGCGATGGCCTAAAAAAAACATGATCGCGCTTCACCAGCAGCGGCGTGCAAAAAAAAAAGCAAGCTGTGTGCATCAGTGTTCATGCGCGTGCGTCGGCCTATATTTGCGCACTGAAGTCAAGAGGCAGCCTTGGCTCAAATATTCAAGCCACACAAAGCCAGAGAGAGCAGGAAGCTGAAGCCTCAAGCATGGCATAGTTCAGGGCAGGGCAGGGAGGTCTCCACTCCAGCCCATGGAGTCTTCCTGGATTCCTCGGGGGGCGTTTTAATAGCAGGGGATGTGGGCGGGCAAAGCGTCCCCGGCTGAGCCGGTGGTTGGAGCGCTCCTCCACCCATGGCAGCTCTGCCATAGTTAGTGCCTGTGTGTGTATCTGGGAAAGCCATCCACAAAAGGCAAAATACGAATACGGGTTACAAGGACAGGTACACAGGGAATGAATGCCCCTGGTAAACAGGGACCATGGGAATGCATGGTGGAACGCTTAAAAACCCTTCTTCTCTCAGGCATTTGGCAGGTTTTAAATAGGCCTTGAATTTTTATTTTATTTTATTTATTTATTTATTTATTATATTTATACCCCGCCTTTTTTCCTGCAAGGAGCCCAAGGCGGCTTACATAATCCCCCTCCTCCTCCTCCTCTCCATTTTATCCTCACAGCAACCCTGTGAGGTAGGTCAGGCTGAGAGGCAGTGACTGGCCCAATGTCGCCCAGTGAGTTTCACGGCCGAGCGGGGACTAGAACCCGGATCTCCCGAGTCCCAGTCCAACACCCTCACCACTACGCCACACTGGCTCTTCTTGTTGATTGTTTAAAATTGTTTTCAGATCTATATGTGTGTGTGTGCACACATGCGCGCCTGTGTTTTGCATGTGTATATGTTTGCATGATGTATATGGCTTTTACAATGTATTTTTACGGCTTTCATCTTTGTAAACCGCCCCAAGAGCTTTGGCTATTGGGCAGTATAGAAATGTAGGAAATGGAATCAAAGCAAATCAAAGCGTGGCCTCTTTGCCGTCTGTTTGTGACGGCTACCAATCACTCCATGAGAAGGAAGCCATTCAGCCGTGTAGCGGGACTCTTAAACTCCTGATATTGGGGGGGGGGGGCTGCGCGTGCTTTTAACTCTTCGGGGGCATCCCTACAAAACACTCGCAGCGCCCCTCGCCCATCTTGCCTGCCAGCCACTGCAATGCAATCTAGTTATTTCTGCAGCTGAAAAGAAGAGCTACTTATATGGCTGATGTACAGCTTGTGTTCATGCCAGAGGTTGGCAGGAGAATCCATCAGCCACTTTGAGGATTAAATACGCTCATGTCTGTCAGAGGGAGGGGTGTTTATTTGGGCAGGGGGCACTGCTGGCTCCCAGCAAGCACGGCCACGTTATCTGCAGGTGCCGTCTTTCTCCAGCTCTCACGTGCAGCCCCTGAGAGAGAGAACATGACCGAGAGGTGACTTACTGTTTCCCTGCAATACGGTAAGGCCTCTTGTAGCCAGAAGGAGCTGTTCACGGAGAAAACGGCTGCAGAAAGAAAGCCAACTCAGAGAAGCATCTGGGCCCCCCTATCCCCTTACATTTGCAAAAATGCATGTTGCGTCATTTTGAAATTAGCCTTTCTTGGTGGTGGCACCAGAGCTGTGGAACTCCCTCCCTCTAAAGATCCATTTAGGTCAGGGGTAGGCAAACTTTTTGGGCTTGTGGGCACATTTGGCTGCTTGAGAAAGTGTCCTGGTCACCACCACAAAATGGCTGCCATGGGAGGTGTGGCTTACCAGACAGAAGTGACAAGAGTCCCTTTTTCTTGGTGGCTGGGCACGCTGCTGACGAAAGCATCATAGAATCATAGAAGAGTTGGAAGGGGCCTACAAGGCCATCGAGTCCAACCCCCTGCTCAATGCAGGAATCCAAGTCAAAGCATCCCTGACAGATGGCTGTCCAGCCGCACCTTGAATGCCTCCCTAGGTAGTTGGTAGTTGGTTCCGTTGTCTTATTGCTCTGACAGTCAGCTGCATCGACCTGCAGCTGCCCACCTTCTCCATTTCCTAAGAATGCCTCTGCATCCCACCTGTGACCCAGACGCATTCGTGGTGGGAAATGAAGATGGCAGGAACTGGAGGCCCTCGCTTTGCTCTGAATCATCCCAGCTGCCGGTAAGAAAAAAATTGTTGTCGTCATCGTTGTTTTAAGTGGGACGTGTCGTGTAGGGCGTTTGGCGGGCACCAAGAAAGGTGTCGGAGGGTGCATTAGTGTCCAAGGGCCCCACATGGCCTACCTCTGATCTCAGTTAACCTATGGGCACTTTTAGGAAGAGTGTGAAGAAGTTGCCTTTGCATGCAGAAGGTCGCAGGTCTGACCCCTCAGCCCTGGTCTCTCCAGCCAAAAGGATCTCAGGGGCCAGGGGATGGGAGAGGCCGCCCTCTGCCTGACTGAGGCCCTGGGGAGCTGCTACCCGTCATGGAAGACCACACTGGGCAATCATCATCAGGCGATCACTTGTGACCGAGTAAGATTGTCTTCTGGGATAAAAGGAGGAAATTCTAAAGAAGATTGTGTAGACTCTAGCAATGGGTCCGTAAGTGACTGTGGGGGCCAATTCTAGATCCACACAGCTTCCCACAGTGAGGACACAGGTTACCAGATAGAAGATGGTCCTGTGAAGGATTCATTTGACGTGCTTTTCGCTTAGCACGTTTCTCCCTTTCACCTTGCACTCGGGCTTCTTCAAAGTCCATGGAACCTTTGTGAAAGGCCAACCTCCATTTAGATCGTTCATGGGCCAGAGCTTCCCAGTTTTCGATGTTTATATTGCATTTTTTTAGATTAGCCTTGTGAACATCTTTAAACCTCTTATATTGACCACCGATATTCCGCTTTCCATCCTTGAGTTGGGAGTAAAGTAACTGCTTTGGGAGACGGCAGTCAGGCATTCGAACAACATGACCGGTCCACTGAAGTTGGCGTTGAAGGATCATTTTTTCAATGCTAGTAGTCTTTGCTTCCTCCAGTACACTGACATTTGTTCGTCTATCTTCCCAAGTAATTCGCAGGATTTTCCGGAGGCAACGTTGATGAAACCTTTCAAGGAGGTGGAAGTTACGTTTATAGATAGTCCATGTTTTGCAGGCATACAATAAATTTGGTAATACAATGGCTTCATAAACCAGTGTTTTGGTCTTCTTACAAATATCCCAATCCTCGAACACTCTATGTTTCATTCGAGAAAATGCGGCACTTGCGGAGCTCAAACGATGCTGGATTTCACTGTCGATGTTAGCTGTAACAGAAAGATAGTTGCCAAGATAGAGAAAATGATCGACATGCCAGGTGGACCTTGTATATATAACGTCACATTCTAGGAATGCTTGAGAAAGTAGATCTTTTGAGATCCTATATGAAATTAGCTGACGCGCCCCTCTCAGATTAATGCACAGATTGGAATTTAGCTACCCATCAGATTTTGTACTTCTCCAAATGTTAAGGTGCAGTCTAAACATATCAAAACATGCATTTGAATGAAGGCTGTCGAGGGAGTTCACCCGAGCATGTTTTGGATTCACATCCCAGCGGTTCCGAAGGCCTGACTCAACATGGGAGGTGAGGTGAGCCTTCCAGCCCACAAAGTCATAGTCTCCAACTGCCCCGAAAAACCTGGAAAGTCCCGGAAAGCCCTTAAGCTTCTCACTTTGTCATGCAGATTCCCCCAATTCCCCTGCCTCCCGCAACTGCAGGCTACTTTAAGCTGTCTTAAAGGGGCCAGGGGCAAAATGGCAGCTAAGCCCATGGCCCCTTTAAGAGACAGTAAGCAGGGAGGGAACAGAAGGGAGGGTGTGTGCGTGTGTGTGCGCTGCACCCACTGGCCTGGGCCAACGGAGAGGTGAATGAGGGAATTTATCACATGATTCCTATCTTTATATTGCCAAAGATTGTATTTCCTAACAGGGCTGACTCTTTGCCTCTAACAGGTGAAATACAGTGTCAGAAGGAAATGCAAGAAACTTCCCCTTCTCTCTGAAGCTCCATGTTTGGGGGGGTGGGTAAGCTTCACCTGTTGAATTGTGCCAATCCTGACAGTTTTAAAACAAAAAGAAAGAGATTGCCCTGCAAGCACTGACCCCCCCCCCTTGAAAAACACCAGATATCAACAATTAAGGCTTTAAAGTAAGGTAAAAAAATATTACAAAAGCCACTTATAAAATATTATAAAATAATGTATAATATAATAATGCAATAATGATAATATATAAGATTTTGTGTGTTTCCTCTAATAACTTTTGTACTTGACCATGCCATTTGGTTGCCTGGCCATACCCTTGGCCACGCCCTCATGTTGCCTGGCCACGCCCTCTTGATCACACCTTTATGTTGCTTAACTACACCTCTTACAAACTCACACGTGTGTCCCTATTTTCATCTGTGAAATGTTGGAGGGTATGTGAAGTTCCTCTCCCAGGTCAGACCAGAATCCAGGCACTCTGGAGATTGTCCCCAGCCCAGCCCAGCCCAAGCAGCCTGCGGGAGCTTGGAAAGGGCGATTCCTCCCAGAGTCTTCTGCACCCTGAGCCGCTGAGTCCGAGGCTGACGGAGGCAGGGGGAGAGAAGCCCAAGGAAGGGGGGAGCCTCACCTTTGCATCTTGCCACCTCTGCCGCCTCCCAGCAAGGCGAGGGGCAAAGGTGGAGTGCATTTGGGGAGCACAAGGGATGCTTCTCCGAGAGGGAGATGGGCGGTGAGGGCGGCCCCTCAGATTAGCTCGGGAACTTTTCCCATTTTAAAATAAAAAATGAGAAACCAGTCTGAGGAGAGCCTTGCCCGGGGAGTTGCCCATCTCTTATCTAAATATGTATTGGGGGGGGGAGAGAAAGACACATTGAAAATACATAGTTTGAGAGGAATTTTAATTTTAAAACTCGCAGATCAATGCAGGAATGGAACAGAGTTATGGGTAAAAAACAGACAAGAGTGTATGCTCATCACGCAATGTGCGGAGAAGAAATCCTTTCTTTTGTCTGTCCTTAATTTCTACCGGTGATCACTGTAACTGGATGACCCAGAGAGATCTTGTATTAAAGAGCCCTCCATTCTAGTACTATGCCGGCTGTTAGCAAAAGTGAAGAGCAGCAAAGATGGAAAATTGGAGGGAGCACATTTTGCAGTGAGGATGCCATGAGTCCCCATGACCAAAAACACCAATTGCTCACTGATGGAAAAACCTCCAAACCCGGGGGGGGCATCTGAGTACAGACAGCCAGGTGATAATCCGGAAAAGTCTATACTGCTCATGGGGCTTGGAATCCAAGCCGAGCTGCTTCTTCTACAATTTATTATACGCCAGCTGGAACTGCTTAAGGATGCATCACCTGTGCTGCCACCATATGTGCAAACTCCTGCGGTGTGCCCTCTCTGTATTCCAGAATTACAGTTTACTCTCCAAAAAAGCATGCCTTCTTGATAAAATGCCCCCTTTCTTGAAATTTCTCTGGTGTGTTCATTGAGTTTTGAAGGGTTTTTTTTTGGGGGGGGGGGGGTCTATAATTTTGAGCTGGGTTTGTAAGAAACAGTGTGGCGTAGTGGTGAGAGTATTGGACTGGGACTCGGGAGATCCGGGTTCTAGTCCCCACTCAGCCATGAAACCCACTGGGTGACTTTGGGCCAGTCACTGACTCTCAGCCTCACCTACCTCACAGGGTTGTTGTGAGGATAAAATGGAGAGGAGGAGGGGGATTATGTAAGCCGCCTTGGGTTCCTTGCAGGAAAAAAGGCGGGGTATAAATAGAATAAATAAATAAACAATATATAGTTTTGTTACCACAAATGTGAAAATATGCATTTTCTGGGGAGCAGTCATAAGGCCTAGCAACTTGCTCTCTCGTTGTTGCTGCTGCTGCTGTTGTTGTTAGTATCTTCTTCTGTAAGACAAAAAGAGAAGCTCATTTTGAATTTTTAAAAGTTTTTTCCATGGCCCTGAGGGCTAGAATCTTGCTGTTTATTAATTGCTCAAGAGATGGGGCTAGCCACCAGAGTTAGAGCCAAGCTGGACACATACCGTAGATCCCACATGGCTACGTTGTGCGAGGTGCATTGACCCACTGCCTACTCAATACTTTCACTCTTCAGACAAGCACTGATTTCTCTCAAAACCCCTGACAGACAATGAATAATAACCCAACTAACCTAACTTCCTAACTCCCAACTCCTTAACCACAAACTAACACACTCCAACACACAACCCTCAACTGACTCTGACCTCACTCAAACCCTCCTTATATACTCCTCCCCCCACCCTTTCCAAGACATCACAAACCACACCCACTCAGTTCGGCATTCTATGCTCACTAAACATACTAACGCAGACATACACCAGGGAACTGAATTGTGGGGTTACGCAGCACAGTCTGTCCTAAACTTGCATTGTTATCAATAACCGATAAAGTCACTTGTGACCAAAATACGAAGGAACTAATTGTAAACTTGTTAACAGCAGCTAGGTTAATGATAGCGAAGAAATGGAAAGTACAACATGTTTTCCTAATAACTGATTGGTATAAGGAAGTTTGGGACATAGTAGCCCTAAACGATAAACTATTTATTTATTTATTTATTTATTATTTATATTTATTTATCGCCACTCTGGCCGGTTGCCGGCCAGATGGTTACAAACTAACTTGTAGTATTAAAGTTACAAACTAACTTGTAGTATTAAATGCAAAAAGGGACAGTTACAGAAGATTAATTTAATGAATATAAACCGTAAAATTTCTTGAAAACCGCCCACGGAGCCTTTTGGCTGATGGGTGGTAAATAAATATATTAAATAAATAAAATGGAATCAATTATTAGACTATGTATTAATAAAGGGGAAGGGGAGTATGCCTTGTCAGGACATGTTATATTTTTGGAATGTGGAATTCAATTGATTAAGGGGATGGAAGTATATTAGTTGGTCCCTAGGCGGGTGCGGGGTACATCTTATGATTTACTGTAGTTGTATGTTTTTGTTTCAGTGTTGTATGTAATTTTTATAATAATAATAATAATAATAATAATAATAATAATAATAATAATAATAATAATAATAATAATAATAATAATACAGCTGGGTTTTTTCCAAGCCCAGTTCTGAAACTGGAACCTCTGCCTGCTCCCAGTGGACAGCTGTTTTCTCAAATAGGGTCTTCCGGCATCTTGGAAATGACATGTCCCCAGTGCCTCCTGCATCCTAGCAGGGTCCCAGAACCAAAGGTGCACTGGGACACACGGAGCTAATCGACACAAGTGTCCCATCCTGGTACTCCAACGTTCCCAGGCTGTGGAACTCCTTGCCAAAGGAGGCTTGGTTGGCTCCGTCTCTGCTGTCCTTTCACCGGCAAGCAAAGATGTTTTTATGCAAGCAGGCCTTTGGCATGGAAGCTGGTCTGTTGAGTTTAGTGCAGTTTTTACTCTGTGGTGGTGGTGTTTTAACTGTGTTTTTTAATGTTTTTGTTTTCTTATTGTTTTAACCAAGTTTTTATTTTTGTTTTTATTTTAAATATTTTAGTTCCTATTATTGTTGGGTGCCTTGAGTGCCATTGTCTTGGTGGAAAGGCAGAGTACAAATTAAATCAATGTTATTTTAAAAAAAATCTGCTGACCAACTAATTGGGGGACCATTTTAGGGTACAATCATAGATTTCATAGGTCACAGAGTTGGAAGGGGCCTGCAAGGCCATCGAGTCCAACACCCTGCTCAATGCAGGAAACTAGAGGAGGGGTCTCCCATCCAAGTAATAACCAGGCCTGACCCTGCTTAGCTTTCCACACTCAGACAAGCTGAGCCAGCGTGAGCCACAGGTATGCATGTTTAGACCGAAAAAAGTCCTACAATTCCCAGCATGCCCCAGCCAGCAAAAAGAGTTGTAGGCCTTCCCCCCCCCCCGCCGCCGCCTAAACATGCAAAGGATTGCACTCTTAGTCAATCAATATATTTTACATTGATTAATCTCACAGATTAATTGACTAAACGTTACAGTCTGGTCTTTTTAAAACAGACAAACAAGCTGTATGTTCTTTTACGGGGCCGCTCCTTCTCCAATTGGGTGGCACACCTCTAAATCTTGCTGCCGGCGGGCGGGGGGGGGGAAGCCCACCGATGGCTGTGCCTCCAGCCGGTCCCCAGATAGACTGGTAGGTTAACAGTCGTACAGGTGGACAGCAAACCTGTTGCCTGCGCAGGGGTGATTTTGCAGAGAGGGGAGAAAGGCAACTGAAGTGGGAGCTGAAAGGTAAGAGGGAAAGCAAGCCAGGAAAGCACACAGGAACGGGATAAAGATGGCACCACGCAGATGATTGACAGCTAAGCATGTACAGGGAGTGAACGGCTGTGATAGACGTTGTAGCTAAGAAGAAATGTGTGTCAGTTACATGCACAGGCAAAGAGAAGGTACATGCTGCAGATGGATGGGTGAGTGGCAGGTACATTCTCCAGGCAGGCGATGGATGGAGTCTGCAGGCAGAGGAAATGAGGAATATTGTGTTGTACACAGACAGAAATCTGTGTCAGCCTGTAAGATCCTGGCGCAATATTTCGTTCCTCCTGTGCTCTGAGCTTGTACACAGTACCCCAGGGTCCTCTTTAAAAGTGCATTTCCAGAACCAGAATCACAAACATAACTGAAGGGGGAAGATTCTCTGCTAAACTTGCCACGCGATGCCTTCTTTTCGACAGAAAACGAGTTGGAGGAGGGGGGATGAAGGTCCTTAAACAAATCAAGCGCAGTTTATCCGTGCTTCAAACACACATGGGAGGTGGGATGCCAGGCGGAAAAAACACCCACTTAAATACAAAACTAAAAAAAAAAAAGGTTAAAAAAGGGATTTATATATATTTTTTAAAAAGAGAGAGCCCCACATTTCCAAGTCAGCTGAGGAGTGACAAAGTAATTTGCTTCTGGCAGTCTATCACGGCTGTCTAATTTCCAGTGACACCGCTCAGCTGCTGACTGTACTAACTGTCAGAGTCAATTAGCCGGAAGCTAGGAGCGCAAACTGTTTACGGGTGCTAAAATTCACTCCACACGCTGTGCGGAAGTGAGAAAAAATGACTTGGGGTGAGGGGAAAGGGGAGGAAAACACAGGTGCCTCTCATCTTAGCGGCAAGGAGGCCTCCTCCACCGCCGCCACTGCGCTCAGAGAGAAGAGCCAGGCCCAGAGAAAGAGAAACTGACACCTGAATACGAGGACAGTTCCTTGGAGCGCATGCGCATGGCACACTGAGCATGTGGAACCCAGGGCCACTGCATAACCTCCTACCTTAGGCCTATGAAAACAAGCCCTTGGCTCAGTCATTCAGGGGACGGGACGCTGGTTCTCGTTCTCAGTTTCTGTGCCTATTCAGCAGAGCTCCTACTCTGGAGTACAACAACAAGACGGGCCCATAGTCGGCAATTTTTCAGTGGGAGAAGCTGTGTTGGGAGGGCACCCTATCTCAATTTAAAAAATGCAGACCCCTAAATGCAAGTAGTCTCAGATGCTTAAAGTTACTACCGTAATCTTCGTAACACTGACACTGCAACGCTATGTGCATTTACTCAGAAATAAGTCTCACTGAGTTCAATGGGCGAGGTTCCCTAGTCAGAGCGTTTAGGATTGCAACCCCAGTTACAATAAACTTAACAAGTAACTTGGTTGGAAGTGCTTCTCCAATTTGCCCTTTCCTTTGCAGTCGACCAGGCGACTCGAAGACAGGAGCAGGATCATGCCTTACTGAGCAATCGGATAGAACAGTCCTCTTTATATCTCTGTGAGCATAAAGGCCGGAGACTCGCCTTTAAAGTGGGGCGGGGGGGGGACTGAAAGCTGAACATTCAGGGAAGAGGACTGTAGTATGGAGTATGAAATGTTAAAGGTAGAATATAAAAATATTATTTATTTATTTATTTATTTATTATATTTATACCCCGCCTTTTTTCCTGCAAAGAACCCAAGGCGGCTTACATAATCCTCCTCCTCCTCCTCTTCATTTGATCCTCACAACAGCCCTGTGAGGTAGGTTAGGCTGAGAGTCAGTGACTGGCCCAAAGTCACCCAGTGAGTTTCATGGCCGAGCGGGGACTAGAACCCGGATCTCCTGGGTCCCAATCGAACACTCTTAACCACTACGCCACACTGGCTAGAGAGTTATGGACTCCTAGAGTTGGAAGGGACCTCAGAGAGCCCCCCAGGCCCACCCGCTGCTCAGTGAAGGCTCTGCCCTGCATGGTGCAGCCACAGACTCCCTGACAGACAGCCGTCCAGTCCCTGCTTAAATGCCTCCAGCGAAGGGGCACCCACCACCTCCCGAGGTAGTCGTCTGCCCCACTGCATATAGAAAAACAATTGTAACAACCAACAGTAAGAAGAAATCCCAGGTCTCAATTAAAAGCCTTATCATAGGCTGCCAAATGCCTGAGAGCAGAGGACGGTCTTAGCCTGGCGCTGAAAAGATGACAACATCTCAAGGAGCGCCTCCAGCAACATCAAGTAGGCCGCTCAACAAGGTCTGCCACGGACGGCCTTCTCCTTATCCCATCAGCCAGAGCAGCCAGGCTGGTGGGGACTAGGAAGAGGGCCTTCTCTGTGGCGGCCCCCACATTATGGAACTCCCTCCCTAGTGACCTTCGCCATGCCCCCTCCGTGATGAGCTTCCGCCGTGCATTAAAAACATGGCTGTTCAGGCGGGAATATGGGGAGGGTTAGGTTTTTAATGAGAATTTTTTATATTGTTTTAATTATTATGTTTTATTGTGTTTTACTGTATTTTAATCGTACATCGCCCAGGGTGGCCGGGTGACCGGCCAGATGGGCGATTGATAAATATAATAAATAAATAAATAAATAAATAAATAAATGATAAACATTGGCGCCCGGTGGGACTCACTGGGGAAACTACTCCATGGTCGGCAGGCCCTCTCCCTCTTCAGGGGTGCCCCGCGCTTTCAGCCTTCCAGGTATTTGAAGTGTTATCATGTCTCTACTCCGGGCTAGACGTACCCAGCTCTTTCAACCCTTCCTCGCAGGACTTGGTTTCCAGACCCCCTCACCATCCCGGTTGCTTTTCTCTGGGCACGCTCCGACTTGTCAAAGGTGTGTCCAGAACTGGACACAGTACTCCAAAAGCAGCCAGAGGCAGAATAGAGAGGAACTATTGCTTCCCAAGATCTGGAGACGCTACACTTCTGTTAAAATGCAGCCCAAGATTGCATTCGCTTTCTTAACTGCCGCATCGCACTGCTGGCTCGTGCCCGGCGGCTTGCGATCCGCTAAGACACCTCGGTCCTTTTCTCACGTACTGCTGCCAAGCCAGCTCTCCCCCATCCTATACTTGTGTCTTCAATTATTTTGTACCTAAACACAAGACTTTACAATGATCTCTGCTGAATCTTACCTTGTTAGATTTGGCCCAGTGTTCCAGCCTGCCTAGATCCTTTTGAATCTCGATCCTGTCTTCTGTGATGCTGGCTATCCCTCCAGCAGCCTCATACATTGCAAGGGATTATGGGATGCTCCTCTCAGATCACACATGTATGTTTCCTGAGAGAGCAAAGTATCTTGGCTGTACCTTGCCTGATACCAACAATGTGTTTGCATTCATGATGGAGCCATAACTGTCTGCAGTGACCTTCAGGTTGCCTCTGCAGAATGGTTCCCAGTCCTCTGAAAGCACTCACTGATAGCTCGTCAACATGCCTACACAGAAGGGGCTAGGCACACATCAATAGGAAGGGAGTTTCACAGCACTGGGGCCACTGCCAAGAAGGTCCTATCTCTTGTGCTCGCCAACCTAACAGAACCTAATGGCGGGCACACAGGAAGGACCCCGATGTAGAACTATGGGCAGCATTCTATGGGTGAAGGCAGGCCTTCAAACCCTTGGTCATAATCCACACCAAGAAGGTCTCCTGTGTTAGGCCCACTGAAATAAGAGAGTTGCCCAAGGGCTTCATTTCAACGGGTCTTGGGCTGACAAAGTCCTCTGGGGAGGCGTTCCCTCATCTTGGCCAGGACTCACACATTGCAGTGGAGTTTGAAAAAGATGGACCATCTTCTCGAGATCCTGGATACACCACATCCTGGTTCTTCAGAAATACAAATCTGGGCCAACAAATCTGGACAGACCCTTTCAAACTCCACTGAAGTTTGTGCTGATATTTTTAGTAAACCCATTTTCTCACCAACTGCTTTTTTCTCATCCTCTCCTTCCCAGGTGGTGGCTTTAGCCGAGACCCCCTGCGCTTGCAAAATTTATGATTACTTTGGGTGTTGGTAGCAATCTCCCTACCTGCTGCATTCATCTTTCAAAATATCTTGCAGACTTCCTTCTTTCTGACAAAGGATCCATCTGTGTGCTTATCCCATCCTGATATCAAAAGTAGCTGACGGCAGCACTTCTTAATTTGAAGAGGGTTACACGCTCATGTTAAAGTTAGCGGGACGCAGCGCTCTAAGATGCTTACGGTGATGCAGCTGGGGGATGAGCCTACTTTAGAGGTCAAAGAAGCATCTTTGTGAAATTTAACCACTCTGTGGAAGAGCATAAGTTGTGGAAGTTTAAAAACAACAGCAACAGACAGTCAGTCTTTAGCTGTATTTTCATATGGCCCAAAATAAGCTGCGGATCAGCTCAATGTGAGGACAAACCAACCAGGTACAACTTTGTGCCATGTCTATTTAGGCCCGTTTCATCTAAAACATGGGCAACATAAGGTTGCCAGCCACTATATGGTGGAAGCTCTGTGTGTGCCCTCCCCCCACCTGTAGCAGGGACTGCTCAGTGAAGGGGAGGGATCATACCCGAGAGGTAGAACATACATGTTGCACGTGGAACATCCCAGGTTCAATCCCCGGCATCTGCAATTAAAAGGATCGGGCAGCAAGTGAAGGGAAAGGCCCTTTTCTGGCTGAGAGACCCTGGAAAGCTGCTGCCGGTCAGAGCAGGCAATTCTGGACTAGATGGGCAGATAGGCTGAGGCAGCTTTGTACGTTCCTATCCCAGTGATTTTCACTGCAAGGCCCGGGGGCCACTGGCAGCTCCCAGTCACCTCAAGGGGGGAAATATTATATGTGTGGGTGGGGGTTTAGAATGTTTCTTTTTTTGTATTTGTATATGTTATTAAGTTTTCGGTTGTTTGTTGTATAATTTGGATGTTTATGTATTTTGTAGTTTATGTTATTAATTAATTTTTTCCTTTTATGTACGTATGTTTTTTATTTGTATTTTATATATTGTTTGAAAAAAATTAAATAAAAAAAAATTTTTTTTTTAAAAAAGGTGGCCCTCTACCTCTCTCTCTCTCTCTCTCTCTCTCTCTCTCTCTCTCTCTCTCTGCAGTCGCCACTCACTCTCAGCATAGGCTCTCTAGCTTTGCTGTGTGACGGCAGCTGTGATCTGGGCTACCGGAGGAGGCTTTGGGGTGGGGAGTCAGGAGACCTTCCGCTCATCAGTTGTAAGGTGGCAGGCAAAGGCTATTTGGGGCTGCATTAATAGAAGTATAGCTTCCAAATCGCGGGAAGTGATAATTCCCCTCTACTCGGCACTGGTTAGGCCTCATCTTGAGTACTGCGTCCAGTTCTGGGCACCTCACTTTAAGAAGGACGTAGATAGACTGGAGAGGGTTCAGAGGAGGGCAACAAGGATGATAAAGGGACTGGAAACAAGGCCCTATGAGGAGAGACTGAAAGAACTGGGCATGTTTAGCCTTCAGAAGAGGAGACTGAGGGGAGATAGGATCGCACTCTTCCAGTATTTGAAGGGATGTCACACAGAGGAGGGCCAGGAGGATCTCTTCTCGATCATCCCAGTTTGCAGGACACGGAATCATGGGCTCAAGTTACAGGAACCTAGATTCCACCTAAACATCAGGAAAAGCTTCCTGACTGTCAGAGCAATAAGACAATGGCACCAACTACCAAGGGAGGTGGTGGGCTCTCCCACTCTGGAGGCATTCAAGGCGCAGCTGGACAGCCATCTGTCCAGGATGCTTTGACCTGGATTCCTGCACTGAGCAGGGGGTTGGACTCGATGGCCTTGTAGGCCCCTTCCAACTCTACTTTTCTATGATTCTATGATTCCATGGGGGGGAGGATACAAGAGCAATCAGCCAATTAGCTGTGGTGGGGGACGAGCCCGAGAGACAAAGAGCAACATGATTGGCTAGCTGCAATGTTGGCTGTGCAGCTGCTGAAGGTGGAGGGGAAATTGAATTGTGGGATAGAGCGAGAGCAGCGTGGACCTACACAGGGAGCGGCCCCGGCAGCCAAAGTGGCTCCTGCTTGGAAAATAGAGACAACCACTGTCCTATCCTCTTATTCCAAGGAATGGCCAATAGCATAACAGGGATGGAAAGCTGATGAGAATGGAAGTAAAATGATGAGGCCAAGAAGAGAAGATCTCTAGGAGTTTCTAGAGAAATAGGAATGTGAAGGACCGCCGCCGGTCTGTTCCTGCAAAGCGCCAGTTTCCACGGCTTCTCTGACAGCTTGGAGCTCCGCCACTTGCAGGACCCGATTTAGATCGGTAGTAAACACTGGGATTTGGCACCAAGTCAAAGCAAAACTACTCTCCAGTCAAAAGTGAAAGCAAATTTATTTTATAGTAAACAATACAAATTGAAAAGGGAGATAAGGGAAAGTGAAACTAGCAAAAAGGAAGCGTCCTGTTTATGGATGTTATTTTTTTTCCCCGTGAACCATTCAGCAAGTGCAAACTCGCCTTGTTCGGCTCACACAAGTCTGTTCACGAACGTTCTCCTTTTGCTCAGACCAGCTCACCATTCATGAATGCAAAAAAAAAACCAGAATGGTGACATCCCTCTTGTTACACACAGTCGGAACTACAAAATAACAAAGATTCTATGCTATTCTAGCTAACACCGGAGATCCTACCCTAGCCTAAACCAGAAACTGAATGAACTTACAGCAATGTACCCAGGCGCTCCGCTTGGGGGTTGAGTGCCCGGACTGGCCTGAGCCGAGGTCCCATTCCGTGCTCCGTGGCACCTTGCTCCCAACAACTAACAGAAGCGTTGGCTGCTTCCTTTACCCCCTTGCTTGCCCCCCTCAATCCCCTGACCCCTTCCTCTGCTGACAGGACGAACTGGTCCGGCAAGGCAGGAGGGGGTGCGGTGCCCACGGCCCATCACTGGTACTCAGAAGGGCGATTGAGGATGCCTGGGGGAAACCATTGAGGGTGCTTGGGGGAAACCATCGGTATGCAGATGTGTCGTGGTGGACTGAGCTCTCCTGCCCCAGGCGGGAATTATGCAGGTGAAATGTGGGGCAAAGTGTGTGCTCTGTTAGGCTTTGTTAGGCTTTGTCTCCACAAGGAAGCTATTCAGCTTCCTTCAGTGCCTAGATGCTTCCTTTGGCCCTGCCTTCTGATGGATCTTAAATGGGGCAGGGATGCAAGGCCTCTTCTCTGCAACAGCTACGCTGGTTACCGATTTGCTCCTTGGCCCAGTCCAAAATGCTGAGTCAGAAAGCCCCAATAATTTCTAGGTGCCACCAGCTCACAAACTGGCCAGGAGGAATTCCAAGATGCAAAGTCCTGATGACATGGAATTTAATTCAATTAGAGGTTGGGAGGATCGACTGAAGCCCTGTCCTATGGGCAGGGTGGATCCTCGGCACAGGGAGAGTTATATGAAAGGGGGGGGAAGCCATTTGAGGAACTGGGAGAGAGATGGTCGGAGCATAAGACATGCCATGGCACAACTAGGGAGTGGCTCAATCATGGCGGTAGACCTGATCCCTGCTCTTCTGTGCCAGAGGTGAGCATGGGGCATAGGGCCTGCGCTAGAGGTGAGTCGTCGTTGCTCTGCGTGGAGGGCACTGACCTCACAAAGAGCTCTCCTGCCTGCTAAGACCTTCCGAGGAGTCTCCAAGCTCCATCTCTACAACTGATGACATCATCTGAGATTCGCCTAAGGTTGGTGGTGGCAGGCCTAGTGTTGTGTATGTCCCCGAGGAGGTCTGCTGGAGCCCAGAATTGCGGAGGTCTCCACAAAACCTCCCCTTCTAGAGCAGCTTTTAGTGAATTCTTGTACCTCTGCTTAAATGATTGTATTGTTTTTCATTCACTGACGGCCAGTGTGACGTAGTGGTTAGGGTGTTGGACTGGGACTCGGGAGATCCGGGTTCTAGTCCCCACTCGGCCATGAAACTCACTGGGTGACTTTGGGCCAGTCACTGCCTCTCAGCCTAGCCTACCTCACAGGGTTGTTGTGAGGATAAAATGGAGAGGAGGACAATGTAAGCCGCCTTGGGTTCCTTGCAGGAAAAAAGGCGGGGTATAAATATAATAAATAAATAAAATAAATAATACATGTTCTTTTTCTGGCTCTTGTATTTTTGCATGTTTGTTGTTAGGTAGCTACAACAAGTCACTGTGTGCTGTCTTGTCGCTCCAGCACTGCTAGAGTGAATCCTCCCCTTTTCTTTCTCCTCTCAGATCAAGGAACGAGGGAAAGACTCCTTGGGGTCATGGAGACAATCTGTGATGAGGTGACCCACAGGGGGTGTCCATGTGCATGTATGTTTGGTGCACGGGAAGTATTATTAATTTGCAGTTCACACTTCTGATTTTATTTTTTTATTTTTTTATTAATTCAGTATTTCAGTAAACAGTATTCCAGCCACAGGCGACACAGGCACAGCATCTATCCCACTGGAATGGGTTCGGGTTGCCATTGCTGTGGGATGCCTCGGGGAATCTGCCGGATGCCAGTGCACAATCCCGGTGAATTGGAACGGACTCCAGGTTTCCACCCTGTTTTAACCAGAGAACCAAAGCTGTAGAGTACAACACAATGGAAATCCCAGCGGACTTTCTGAGGTATATACGATCAGGCTAAAACCCAGAGACCCTCCCAAGTCAATAACAGCTTAGCTTTGCCTTCTTTTAATTTTCTTCATTCACATTTTAATCAGAGACAAACTCTGACTCTCATTAGCTTGATTTGAAATGGAGAAGTCACATTAATTGAGCTAATTGAAACTGGCGTTTGTGTACAACAAAGTTATCATCAATAGAGGGACAAGGATTTTTTTCCCCCTCTCTAGGAAATAACTAGATGACCAAGTCAGAAATCGGCAAACCTCTATTAATTCCTGTTCTTATCTGTCCCCTCTTGTATACTGGCCTTCTTCTCTGAAGGGGTGAGAGCAGAGGCAGCCCAGTGACACAAGCAACCCGACCCATCTGGGAGGCCAGAAATATTTTCACAGGAGCCAATGAAGCTGCCCGCCACCTGAGCTGAGAGTTAGCTACACCTGAGCTCGCCTCTCAGATTTCTTGAGACCAGCCCTGTGTAGGAGAATGAGAATGAGAACCATGAGGCCAGATCTCCGAGAGTGGTCCTGGCCTGACCCACAGGGGCCAAAGGCTGGGATTCAAGCAACCACCCAGCTCTGGCCAAAGGACAGGCCCGCCGAGAGACCAACCACACCAGTCAAGGACTGGCCAGGCTTCCAGGTCAGACCTTCCCATTAATCTGAGCCAGTGATGTCCCCCGAGATCATATTTCCAAGTTTGAAAATAAAAATCTCAAGGCCCATAATAATGCTCACCTTAAATATGAGTCGAGCATTTCTGCCCTCAAAATTCTTTTCTGGCTTGAATTTTCAGCTGCGTTGAAAAGAATTCGCCTCTTCTTGACCACCCCAGCCTGTGTGTGTGTGCCCCCAAACCTGTGTGTGTGCCCCCAAACCTGCTCCCCTCCTGCCGTGGCTCTGAGCCAGTCATGTTGCCGAGGCCCATAATTCCAAGCTGGGAGATTTGGATCTCGGGGCGCATAGCGCTTGCCTCAGATGCAAGGTGAGCATGATGGCCCCCAAATTCTCTCCCTCAAATAATTTTAATCCAAGCCGGAGAAGAATCTCACTCTCACCAGGCAGAAGGACTGGCAGGTTTGAGGGGGCCCTGAGGGTGGCCCCCTCGGCGGCCTGCCCTACCCTTCCGCCCTCTCCCCTCCCCCTGTTACGGCTGCGCTTTCTCCCCTCCGCTGCCGCCACCACCCTCTTGACCCGTGTCCTTGGCAGGGATGTTGAAGAGTCCTTGGTTTCGAGTCACGAGTCAAATCACGAGTCTTTGGACCCGAGTCTCGAGTCCGAGTCTGAGTCCTTGGTCCAAAATGGTGACTCATGAGTCACGAGTCACAAGTCACTCCCAAAGCTGACTCCACGAGTCCCTATTAAAATCAATGGGTTTTTTTCCCAACAAAATAAGGCTATTTCAGATGTGTGGCTTAAATAAATTCTAGGCACAAGTGTACCTTTTTATTTCAAAACTCTGCAACTGATTTTGGCAAGAACAGACCAGGCAGAAAAACCCAAAATAACCAGGCAGGCAGAGGAGGCAGGGAACCCCAAAGCAGGCAGGCAGGGGCCTTTGTCTTGGACAATTCAAACTGTGGAACTGGTTAAGAAGAGACCAGGCAGGCAGAGGAGGCTGGGAACCCCAAACAGGCAGGCAGAGGCAGCCAAACCCAAAATATCTGAAAGGTTGCATTTTAGGGAAATGATTTTAAAAAATAAACTTGCTGTACTTCCTAAAACCTATCCATGTTGCATTTGAGGAACACAATTTTGGAACATGAGTCCTTGGTCTCGAGTCCCGAGTCGAGTCTCGAGTCCCATTAAAAATATTGGGACTCGAGTCTGACTCGAGTCAGAGGGGGGACTCAGTCCGACTCACGAGTCGAGTCCTGGAGTCCGAGTCCCCATCCCTGGTCCTTGGTGGCCACCCACACTCTCTTCCCGCCAGGGTACGCTCTCGCCAGCAGCATGGGGCCGGCCCTATCATGAGGCAAACTGAGGCATTTGCCGGAGCAAGGGAGTGGCTGGCGGGGCTCTCTGGGGCAGAGAGCCGCCCGCCCCATTTCCCTCCTGTTTCACACACACACACACACACACACACACACACCTTAGCTTTGCTGCCGCAGGGCTCTGGCCCGTGGGCCGAACTCTCGTGAGGGCCCCGCGGCCGGGAAGGGGCACGATGCGGAGGCAGCGGCGGTGGCACTGGCAGAACATGGGAAGCGAACTACACGGCGGGACATCGCGGCATAATGCCTTTCCCACCTCCTCACAGCTCTGTAGCAGTTGGCCAGCTGGGCTGCTGCTCCTGCTGCTGAAATCTCAGTAAAACCACTGCTTGGGGGGCCACACCACTGGATCTGAACGTGCCTTTTCTTGCCCTTGCACTCCAAATCCCAAGCGGTTGTTTTGCCGAGAGATCGGTAGCAGCTTGGGGGGGAACCACCCTAGGCTGAACCCGGGGCCGAGGAGGAGCAGAGAGCCAGGGGGCTTCGTCTGGGTCCCCCCTGGGAGCGAGGGCTGCAGGAGCCCAGGCCTGAATCCCCAAGTCTGTGCCTAGCAGCACCACGGCACCACCCGACCTGTCCCCCAAATCTGCTGCCAACCACCAACGAACGCAGGAACATAGGAAGCGGCCTTCTCCTGAGTCAAACCCCTTGCTCCATCTAGCCCAGTATTGTCAACACTGACTGGCAGCAGCAGCGGCTCTCTGGGGTTCCAGGCAGGATTCTTTCCTCGCCCTACCTGGAGACGTCGAGGATCGAACCCGAGACCTTCTGCGTTCCAAGCACGTGCTCTCTCACACTGAGCTCTGGTCCCTCCCGACAGCACCTGGCATTCCATGGGGGGTCACCCATCCAAGGACTAGCCAGGCCCGACCCTGCTTAGCTTCCGAGATCAGGCGAGATCGGGCTGTTGGTGGGGGCTGTTCCGACGTTCAGACGCCCTCCCCTTTGTCCCAATTCACCACGTGGTGGTGGTGCAGCTTCAGCAGCGGGGGCGGCGAGCAGGAGGAGGGACGGGAACGGCGTCTCTGCCTTCGCCGCTGCCTGGTGACCTGCGTGGCGGCACCCCAGACTGCACGGTCACAAAAAAAGAAGCATCTGGGAAATGTAGTTTTCTCGAGGGCGGCTGGCATTGCGTCCGCTCTCGGGGAAACTGTATTTCCCAGGGTCTGCAGTGAGACAGGTGCCGCAACGAGCAGCAGGGAGAAAGCCCCATTTGCCTTCCTTTTCGTCTGCTTCTCCAAAGCTTGCCACATGGAAAGCCGAGTGGGAGGAAGCGGATTTGAGGGATGGGCAGGCGGGCGGGCGGGCAGGCGGGCAGGAGTTTGGGGGTTCGTGGGAGGGGAGGGTGTGTAATGAACCAAGCTATGCTCCATTTTTTGGGGGGCAGGGGAAAACACCCCTCGGCCCATTTCCAAGCCACTTCCAAATGCGCGGCATGGAGAGCTTTCCCCGTCGTCGCCAGTCTGAGCAACGCGGCAGCAATCCACTCTTCTTGAGCACAGACTGTGAGAGCTGGACTGACCCAGGTTCAAAAGCTCCCCTAGCCAATGACCCTCAGTCCCAGTCACGCAGGCGGAAGGAGGAGATAACAGCAGTTAATAAAGATTAAAGAGTTTATTTGTAAGACCCAATTACATGGGATTAAGGCAATCAATGCATCTCTACTCACTACATCATTGCAGACTCAAATCCTATACCCCAGTGGTAAGGCTAGATGAAGTGAAGTCCAAGAACAATACACATGTCGTGTCGAGACGAACAAGCAGCAAGTGAAGAGAGATGAAGAGGAATGAAGCTATCAGCAAGTGTGCTAGCTTTATACCACCTATAAATAGGATATTACTCACCCCAGTTGTATAACCTATTCATCAACATGTTGATCCAAACCTGTTCAAGGTTGCTGAGTCACATCACCTCGAGACTATGTCTCGTGACCAAAGGCCTTGTGTACTTGAACTCAAGAGACACCCACCAGGTCAGGTGATAATCTCGATGTCAGGTGGTAATCTCGTTCTGCCTATGCAAAACCCAACACAGACTGCCCTGCATCCGCCAGGGCTTTCCCGCTCCCCTTCCTCTGGCCTCAGCTGCGCAGGAGCTGGGCCTGACCATGGCTGAACTAGTGAGATCTAGTTGCTCCTGAGGAACGACGACGACATGTGGTCTGCCACAAGGGGCGGGGCGGAGGGAAGCACAGCTTCCCCAGCCCTTGCTAAAATGTGCCTCTAATGCAGTGTTCTCCAACCTTGGGTCCCCAGATGTTTTTGGCCTACAACTCCCAGCATGCCCCAGCCAGCTCTGCTGGCTGGGGCATGCTGGGAGTTGTAGGCCAAAAACCTCTGGGGACCCAAGGTTGGAGAACACTGCACTCATCCATCCACCCACAGGTGTAGCAATAAACTTGCTTGTCCATATGTGAGTTCCTTTATTGGCTGCAGGTCTCTTTGCTGCTAGGGGAAGATGCTTAGTCAGCAGCTGCCTGCACATCTGGAGGAGGTGGCGGATCCCATGTGATGCTGATATTAATCAGTTGTTGCTTGGGAGAGATGACACAATATTCCAGTGTTTTCCAACCTTGGGTCCCCAGATGTTTTTTAGCCTACAACTCCCAGCATGCCTCAGCCAGCTACACCAAAAACATCTGGGGACCCAAGGTTGGAGAACACTGCTCTAATGGGATGTATCATGACCTGATGCCTTTGGAGGACAGCTGGCCGGCGGCACTTTCCATCACAAGGCCACTGCTCTCCAAGCTCAAAGAGGGTTCCCACCAGCCGTCAGGGACTGTCGCCCTGCCAAGCGCGTGGCAACCCCTTCGGGTCTACAGTTCCAGGCGGACAGGAGAACAAATGCGGCTGGCTTACTGAGACCCTGGCGGGCCGGCCGCTTCTGTATCAGCTTGGTGGACCATCGGTTGTGTAGGTCAGGCCCACCCCTGGTCTCCCTGCATGAAGAGCCGCCCCCGCCGGGGAGCTTACGGAATGGCGGGGTGCATCTACATCGCTAGAATAGACGTCAGTGACAAAGGCGACATGATCACATTTGGATGGGGAGAGCGGGAAACCTTGGGCTCGGTGGCCGTGGTCGTGTAGAACAGCCTTTCCCATTGTGGGACCCTCCAGATGTTTTCGACTACAACTCCCATCAGCCCCAGCCAATCAGGCGTGATTGAAGCTGTAGTCCAACGCATCTGGAGGGCTCAATGTTGGGGAAGGCTGGCTTAGATGAACTGCATGATCTATCAGAGGAGGGCAACAAGGATGATAAAGGGACTGGAAACAAGGCCCTATGAGGAGAGACTGAAAGAACTGGGCATGTTTAGCCTTCAGAAGAGGAGACTGAGGGGACATATGATAGCACTCTTCCAGTACTTGAAGGGTTGTCACACAGAGGAGGGCCAGGATCTCTTCTCGATCATCCCAGTTTGCAGGACACGGAATAATGGGCTCAAGTTACAGGAACCTAGATTCCACCTAAACATCAGGAAAAATTTCCTGACTGTCAGAGCAATAAGACAATGGAACCAACTACCTAGGGAGGTTGTGGGCTCTCCCACTCTGGAGGCATTCAAGGTGCAGCTGGACAGACATCTGTCAGAGATGCTTTGACCTGGATTCCTGCATTGAGCAGGGGGTTGGACTCGATGGCCTTGTAGGCCCCTTCCAACTCTACTTTTCTATGATTCTATGATTCTATGATTCATCATCATCAACTATTATATTTATATCCCACCTTTTCTCCTCTTGCAAGGAACCCAAGGCGGCTTACATCATCCCCTTCCTCCTCTCCATTTTTATCCTCACCACAACCCTGTGAGGTAGGTCAGGCTGAGAGTCAGTGGCTGGCCCAAAAAGTCACCCAGGGAGCTTTGTGACCGAGTGGGGACTTGAACCCGGGTCTCCCGGGTCCCAGTCCAACACTCTCACCACTACGCCGGACTTAAGAGGCCTCGCCCTCCTCGGCCCCGTGTGGAGCAAGCGGCTGGCAGCCCCTGAGCAGGCGAGCAGCGGGGTACCCTCATCCAGACTGCGGCTCTTTAACGAAACCGTACGCAACAGGCGGGCGACAGTGACGGCGATACAAAGAGGGTGCATCCGCAGGTGACGGTGAGCGCATTATGCGCAACGTCGCCCGTTGTATGGGGTTATATGGAGGAAGACAAGGAGGAGGAGGAAGGAGTAAACACAGGAGACAGGTTTGTCAGTTGACTTCTTAAGCAAGAGCCCCGCGAACGGCACCACCACGGCTGAGCCAAGTTTCTCCCAATTAAATTTAACAAGAGACGTCCCTGAATCTTTCATGAGCACTTCGAAAAATTTTAGTCCAGCTGTCGCTTCTCCTCCCTCCCCTCCCTGCCTCCTCCCTTCAGCCACCCCTCTTTTTAAACTGCACGACACTTTGTCTATCAGCCGCTGCCTTTTGTAGCAACATAAATAATTCCTGATGGACTTTCAGAGGCTCCCAGATCCAAGGTGAGCAGCACATGGACCGGAGGAGAAGGGGAGGAGGAGGCCTTCGACGTGTGGCTCCCTCACTCGGGTTGTCCGTCAGAAGAAGCGACACGGGGCTGCTTGGCTTTCTTTTTGGTCGGTTTTGCTTTGTTACTTACTTTCTTATTTGCTTCCCCATCTTCATCACCGTTTTTCTTCTCTCCCCCCTCCGCTTACCGCGTGATCGGCTGTCACTTTAATTATCCATCGGCCCCTCGACGCGCCGGCAGGTAACCCAGCCGTATTCAGGCATCAAAGTGCTTCCCAGGTCTCTGTGTGTTTGTGTGCAGTTTTCCTGCACAGCATCAGTTGCTTTCAATTAAAGCTCTGAGCCAGCCTGAAAGAGAAGTTCGGGCTTCTGCTAAAAGGAGCAGAAAAAGAGGGAGAAAGCGAGACAGAGGGGCATGTCATCGGGTTAACAACACAGGCAGGAACCAACCAAGGGTTTTGCGAAGAGGGTTCAAAGAGGAGGAGGAGGTGAGACAGGTGCCATACTCAGCCTTTAAATCCTATAGAAGCAGCAGGCTGGTCACCGCCTGTTGGCTGACTTGACGGCCTCCAACGCCTCTTCCAACTTCCCTACAGTGACTGGCTGAAATCCTGTGATGTCATAGAATGCTCGTGAAAATGTTAAGGGCTGGGAGAGAAGGGCTGGTCGGAGCATGTGTGGTTGCTGCAGGGTTAATGGAAGATCCGCTTTGCTAGGGGTGGGTGGGCGGGTATCAAAGCAAGTACTACGAAGGCCTGTGGCTCACGCTGGCTCAGCTTGTCTGAGTGTGGAAAGCTAAGCAGGGTCAGCCCTGGTGATTACTTGGATGGGAGACCCTTCCTCTAGTTTCCTGTATTGAGCAGGGGGTTGGACTCGGCGCAATGTTCTCCAACCTTGGGCCCCCAGATGTTTTTGGCCTACAACTCCCAGCATGACCCAGCCAGCGGGAGTTGTAGGCCAAAAACATCTGGGGACCCAAGGTTGGAGAACACTGCCCAGGATAGCCTTGTAGGCTCCTTCCAACTCTATGATCTATGAAATCTAAGTGGCGCCTGAGGAGCTGAACAGTGGCAAAATGAATGGCAGGACAGAAGTTGTAATGGGCCGAAAAGCAGGAACTTAAGGGGGAAAGGAGCCAGGGAGGAAAGGGACTGGGAGGAAAACCTCTCACAGGGACTACAGACACTAGGAAGCAGGAGCCATTTATACTGGTCAGGCAGTCAATCCAACGGTCATCCAGCTGTTAGCGTTTATACCTGGCATTGGGGACTCAGGACAGGACTGAGATGATTCTGCTGGCGTACTGACCAATTGGCTGCCTAATAATCTCCCTGCCCAAACTGATGGAGGTGGTCTTGGAGCTGGTGCTGAGGGTCCCAAGGATGTTGGTCTTGGGGGGACTTCCAAAGCTGCCTTCTCTGGAGCGGTTCAGGATTTCATGGCTGCCGTGACAACCATGGGCCTGTCTCAAATAATATCTCGCCCTTCCCATGTGACGGGGCAAACACTGGATCTGGCCTTCCATTCTGGCTTAGGGGATCATGATCCGTGGCCGGGGGGAGCTAGAAATCTGATCATGTTTGACTTTTCAGCCATCCTTAGCCACTGCACACGGGGAGAGGACCAATGGTGATCATTTGCCCTGGTGGCCAGTTGATCCAGGCGGTGTCCTGAGCTCTCTTATGGGGTTTCCTGCTGTCCTGGAGTCCTGCTGAGGCCCTGGTCTCTGCTTGGAACAAGGAGATGACTTAGTTAGGCCATCAATATGATTGTCCCTGAGCACCCTAGACCTCATCATAGCACGGTACAAGCTCCTTGGCATTCTGCGGAGCTGAGGGCACTGAAACAGCCAGGCTAACAACTAGAGCAGTATTCTCCAACCTTGGGTCCCCAGATGTTTTTGGCCTACAACTCCTAGCATTCCCCAGCCAGCTGGGAGTTGTAGGCCAAAGACATCTGGGGACCCAAGGTTGGAGAACACTGAACTAGAGCTTAGGTGGCAGAAAACCCACAGTGAGCACTGCCAAACACAGGGAGAAACCATTTGCGGGCTTACTTGGTCTTGGGGAGGGCAGTGAAGAAATTATACTTCTCTCCACCACCATTGCATCTGCAAAACGTTCTCCTGCTAAGCTGTTTCAAGTGGTGAGGAAGCTTCTGACTGTAGGTGGGGAACAGGAAGTAGGTGTCGTAAATCCGCCCAGTGTCAAGATAAGCCGTTCTCGTTATAACAGTCCGAGTGTCCAAGCCAAGATATATTAGTCCAAAACCGAGCAAACGTAAACCAGTTAGGGGTCAGGCACAAGCGTAGTCAGGGTCGTTCCGAAGATCAAAGGTACGGGGGTCCGAGGTCAGGAATATCAAGAGCGTCTGGTGGTAGCTGTAACAAACAATTGCTTCCAGCCTCTGAGTGTGTTTGGGACCTGCCTTTTGAGCAGTTGCTGATTGGTAAGGCTGCCCAGCTGGGTCAGGCTGCAGTTAGCCTGACCCCACCCCAAACACACTCCGGCACGGCTGGTCTCTGTCTGACCTACTGGAGGCACAACAGTAGGGGGAACCCCACTAGGTAGGACAAGTGCACAGGCCTGTGGCTCATGCTGGCTCAGCTTGTCTGAGCGTGGAAAGCTAAGCCGGGTCAGGCCTGGTGATTACTTGGAAGGGAGACCCCTCCTCTAGTTTCCTGCATCGAGCAGGGGGTTGGACTCGAGGGCCTTGTAGGCCCCTTCCAACTCTATGATCTGTGAAATCTATGAATAAAGGCCTTACCTGGAAGCACCCACAGTGACCAGCCAAGGCACAGGATTCTAATCCAGGTCTCTCTCCATGGCACAAGTCTGACACCCTGTTGGGTTTTATCAGGGGACAAATGACACGTTACCATCAGGGCCGGCGCTACCGCTAGGCCAACTAGGCGGTTGCCTAGGGCGCGTAGCGGAAGAGGGCGCAGAACGCTGCGCTCCTCTTCGCTGCCGGCGCGCTCCTGCCCGCCCGCCCGCCCGCCCTCCTCTCCGGTAAGTGCGCCCGGAGAAGTGGTGGGGCCGAGCCTGGGCGCCTCCCCCCCACCTCGCCTCGCTTCGCTTCAACTCTCCTCCGCGCCGCCTCCCCCCCCCGACACCTACCTTCTCCTGCGCTGTTTCCGGAGCCCCGCCCGCGCTCTGTTTTGGCGGGAAGTACCAGGGTAACAGGGCTTAAACAGCCCTGTTGCTCTGGTTTCCCCGGCCAAAAACAGAGCGCGGGGGTCCCTTTTCGGAGGAGGCGTCGGACTGGGAAGGTAGGTGGGGGGGCGGCAGCGGCAGCGTGCAGGGGGGGTCCGGTGGCGGCGGGGGGGGCGGGAGGTTGCAGAGCAGGGCTGCTTTCCGGAGCCCCCCCACGGCACGAGGGGGGGCACTAAATATAATTTAGCCTAGGGCGCCAAACTGCCCTGCACCGGTCCTGGTTACCATTTAGAACAAAAAAACACACCCAATGCCGCTTCACCAGATGGGGAGTTTGGAAGGCAGATGTGCCAGCTTGCCAGTTCCTCACTCCAGATGGGCCTCCGGCCAGGCACCTTTCCCCCCACCAGGTTTAATGCCTGAGCCCAAGAAGAGCCACATGCGACTTTGGAGGAGCCCTCAGGGGCCGCATCCCAGTGGTGGGCGGGGCCGAGGGCAAAGTGGGCGGGCCCAAAATACAAAGCACAGCCGCCTATTGTAGCGGAAAGCTCTTCTTCCTGCCAGTAGCTCAGCCTCAGAAGAGGCCGGTCAACCTGTCAGAACGGGGGTGGGGGGTGGGAAGCTTGCACAAAAGCTGGGAAACCACCCAGTGATCACTGGCTCGGGGAAGGGGGTGGAGCCAAGGGGAAGGGGGAGTGGCTTTCTGCTGGGGACCCCTGGAAGCTTGGATTGGGAGCCCCAGGAAGGTCCGATTTGGGCTTGGCCCCAAGGCCTGAAGTTCCCAACCCCGGCATTAATGTGTAACATGTAGTTACCGGTCCACACCTGTGCACGTTTCTGCTCTCTCTCACCTGTCCCTTTTCTTCTGCAATCTGGCAACGCAGGAAGAGATCGGTCTCCTCCCGCATCCTCAGACTGCTGAGTTTTCCTCTCGCTGTGCACGCTACAAAACTGCCCTTTGAGCGGTGAGTAACGATGTTCTTTTCATGGCCATTTATGTCTAGAAGGTGCCGCACGAAACTGACTTGGTAGGGACTCCTCTGGAATTAAATGTGCAGAAGTCGTTCCTGGTGTTGTGTGAACGGATCTTTGCTCTACAGCTCGTCCCTCTGTCCTCCTCCTCCTCCTCCTCCTCCTCCTCCTCCTCCTCTTCTTTCACTACATTCTCATCCTTTCACTAATATTTCTAAGGCTTCCTTTAATGCGCTCATACAGGGTAATTCTGTCTGAATCCCATTGAGGACTTCTAAAATGTTTTCTAAAATCTCAATAAAGGACCCCTGGGCTGATTTGCCTCAAATCTGCTCATTCGTGGGCCCTGCAGGAGAATCCGGACAGACTTAAATTGATCCCGGCAGCCAGAGAGCAGGATGGTGGGTGGGAGCAGACGCCGCCCCGCTGGGCCGCCTTTCAGCTGCGTGACCTTGGCACGAGTGGACCTGCAAAGGTCACGAGCTCCTCACAGGGTCATCCGGGTGGACAAGAAGAGGTTGGAGGCCAGGAGTCAGAGGCCGAGAGGATTGCCCACAGAGGACAGGACACAATTCGTAAGAGGGAGGAGGACAGACACCTATTTAAAGAACCGGCTGTCCCTTTTTCTAAACACACGCAGGCATGGCTGCCAACCTGAAATGATCCCGAAACGTATCAGAACAGCAGCTATTTTTCAGAGGAATTGAATTTAGGAATCCTTTTGGTTTCTGAATCTCTGGGCCAGGGATAAACAGTTGGTGGCCCAAAGTCCAGATCTGCTTTTCCGGTCTGTGTTCTGCAGACTTCCCACCTGGCTGTGATGCAGAGCAGTCAAATGGGTGAGTTATGCATTGCAAGTTGGCCAGTTATGCATCAGCAAAACAAAGAGTAAAAAGGTCTGCATAAAGTTTGCATACGCTAACTTATATGTATATATGCACTTTTGTTTGTTTGTTTGTTTGTTTGTTTAGATTTTATTTTAAATTATTTTTAGGCTGCCTTTAAAGGTAGAACCCTTATTTAGAAATAATGACTCTAATTTAAATAGACATACAGTACAATGCATTTCGCCATTATGGGGAAGACGGTGGAGAGGTGACCGGCGTGCCCACCCAGTCAGCTGTCTGGGATAAAGTGCTGTGGATGGACAGCTTCAAGGCCCGCTGCTCTCATTTCATACCTCCTTGAAAGGTTTCATCAACATTGCCTCCGGAAAATCCTGCGAATTACTTGGGAAGATAGGCGAACAAATGTCAGTGTACTGGAAGAAGCAAAGACTACTAGCGTTGAAAAAATTATCCTTCAACGCCAACTTCAGTGGACCGGTCATGTTGTTCGAATGCCTGACTGCCGTCTCCCAAAGCAGTTACTTTACTCCCAACTCAAGGATGGAAAGCGGAATATCGGTGGTCAATATAAGAGGTTTAAAGATGTTCATAAGGCTAATCTAAAAAAATGCAATATAAACATCGAAAACTGGGAAGCTCTGGCCCATGAACGATCTAAATGGAGGTTGGCCTCTCACAAAGGTTCCATGGACTTTGAAGAAGCCCGAGTGCAAGGTGAAAGGGAGAAACGTGCTAAGCGAAAAGCACGTCAAATGAATCTTTTACAGGACCATCTTCTATCTGGTAACCTGTGTCCTCACTGTGGGAAGCTGTGTGGATCTAGAATTGGCCTCCACAGTCACTTACGGACCCATTGCTAGAGTCTACACAATCTTCTTTAGAATTTCCTCCTTTTATCCCGGAAGACAATCTTACTCGGTCACGAGTGATCGCCTGATGATGATGATGATTGCCTTTGAGACAGGTCTGGAGTGGGCAAGCCCTTCAGCCAAATATAGGAAGCAAAGATAGGAAGGGATCCCACCACCACCACCACCACACACCTGCTTCCACTCCTCTCAGTGCAGAGCCAACGCAAAGCCAAAGGGAAACACGGCCAGTTTGGAGCTGGCGCCGACGGAGAAGGCTGCAGGCTGGAGTCAGAACCGAACTTGGCGCTTATGAAGCGTCTTTATGGGGCTGAGGGCTCCATAGAATACTTAGGGTGATTTGTTGGGTAATGATGCTGTGAACCTCTACCGTATGCTCAGCGCGCATATTTGTAAATAAGCATAAATATCACAGAAATGCCACCACAAACCTCATTCCAGGGGAACAGAATCCGGAGCAAGCGCTTGCAGCCCTGGAGTTCGCACTGCTCAGGGAACTGGGGTGCAAGGGTGGGAAAGCGTGTCGTCTCCCGCTGTTGGCGACACTCTGAGGATTGAATTGCATAGGCCGGCAGGTTCTATGTAGCGATTTCTTCACATCCGAAAGCAGCCTTCCCCAACCTGGGCCATGCTGGCTGGGGATGATGGAGGTTGTAGTCCAACACATCTCAGGGGGGGGTGCCAGATTGGGGGAGGCTTTCTGTCCTAAAGCATGACGTAACACACCTAGAAATCCCACCATTGCTTGTACATCACTAGTTCACACACACAGCTGAAGCCCCTCACCTTGCCAAAGATGGCAGCCACTCTGTCCTGCAAACTCTATGGCACAATGGAGTCCTCCGTACCATTGAGTCTGAGCTAGAGTAGCTTCCAACCAACAGCAAACGCTCATAACCGGCCTATGGGCATCATTTGGGAGGTGATGAACTGGCAGAAGGACCACTTATGAATAGCCAAAAAAGAGGAAACACATCACCAAAAAAGGAGGACAGAAGGGGCCGGTGGTTTGCATATAACATTTGCATATGCTAATTTATATGTACTGGTACAAATGTAGAAAGACTTGTCATAATTTGAATAGAAATACAGTGCATCTCACGGTGACCAGGTGACCTGTGTAGCCTGCCTGTTTAGGCTGCTGTCCAGGCGCTGGACAGCCCGAGGAACGAACTTGGCCTTTGCCCAACCTCCACAAAAACCATGTACCTACCCGGGCATTCCCCATCCGCTGCCTGAGCCGCTCCTCTCTCTTGCAAATGCATAGAAAACGCCAAGCTCCAGGGAACTGTCAATTTGGCACCTTTTGCCTGTTCTGTATTCGCTCCATCTCTCTCTCCCAGTCCCTGTGATGTCTCTACAAGGCTGGCGCTGGCCTGTAACAAAATAATAAAGAATTAATCAAGACAAAGCTCTCGGCCATGTTAATGCTTCACAGACCCTTAGCCACCGTACTGAAGCGTTTCAGAAAGCCCTGTCCCTTATGAAATAATCAGGATGGAGAGACAGTTAGCGGCACAGGCAGGTGCTTCCAAGGCACTCGGGAGGAAACCGTCTGAAAAGGGCTTTCAAAGGCATCACTCCATCAATTTGTCGGTAAATGGGTCGTGCTGTCTTTCTGCTCCTGCCCACCCCCGTTCTAGGCTTTCCCTTTCCCCGTCACCCGCCTGATTTGCAGCTGGTCCATTTCTTCCTTGCTTCAGCGTTCACCTTTGGCTGCACTTTTTGTTGTGTGGGCCTGGAAATGAGGTTTCTAGCCATCTTGGGGCTTCCTTGTGAAAGGAAGGAACAAGATCAGTTAAGAAAGCAAACATGCACACGCACGCACACACACACACGCACACACACACACACACACTTTAAAAGTCAGGCAGCCTGATCAGCTGTGAAAGTTCGATATCTTCTTCCACTTTTCTCCACTGCGGCATGACCAATGAGGTCCTCTAGCTCTCAGCCACACCTTCCAATTGACTGGGAATCCTCTATAAACCGTGGGGCAAGCTGCAGTTTTGAACTTTGGGTTGATTATGCTCTCTGCACATGCCCAGTGCACTTCTCCCATCTCTGGATAACCACTGCAAGCCGTACAAATGGGGAGATTAGATGTGCAAAGCTAACAGGATTGAGGTTATGGTTTCTTGAACCATGGCATCCCTCTCTCTCTTTCTCTTTTATCCATATTAGGATAATACTTTTATTGGGCCTACTCAAGGTCACAAAAATGTTCAAGCTTTGCAGATCTCCAGATCTCATCAGGCAAGATGTTACAAAAGGCAGGTTGGGTTGGAAGTGAAGAGGAGAAAAAAAAATTGACTTGATGATGCTGAACTGAAGTCATGAAGTCTGCATGGTCAAAATTTTAAGACGAAATGTGGAAGGAGACTGCATTCAAATTAGTCTCTGCCAGGGGATGTGACAGTTTCAGGTTGCATCTGAGATTGTCCCTGGGACAGCTGCGATGATGAAGAAACAACAACAAAAAATATGGTTGATCTTCCATTGTTGAAAATATCAAACCCAGCTGGTGCTCAGATCTGACTCCATCCTTAGACGAACACAGAGGCTCCTTGATAGGTGAACAACAGAAGCAGAGGGGAACTCGGCAGTTTTTACAAACAATTTTGAAACTTCAGATTCACCCACAGCAGAATAAAGAGCAGGAAAGAATCTTAAAAGCAGCGTCTGGACCAGTGTTCTCCAACCTGGCTGGGGCATGCTGGGAGTTGTAGGTCAAAAACATCTGGGGACCCAAGGTTGGAGAACACTGGTGGAGCAAATACATTTAAACTGTTAAAAAGCTATGTAGAACAAAAACACTTTTAACAGCCTGCCTAAAACTGAACAAAGAAGAGACCAGTCTAACCTCCTTGAGGAGAGAGTTCCACAGGTTGGGCGCTGCCACAGAGAAGGCTCTGCCCCTTGTTTCCACCAACCTGGGAACATGGGATAGGATGAGAATCTTAAACTACAGGCAAGTTCATATTGGAGGTGGTGGTCTCCCCAGTGGTGGCCCCTCCCTCCCACGACTGCCAGGAGAAGGGTGCCTGAGGAAGCATCTTGCCCTAAAGGGATGAGGGGCAAGAAACAGATTGGACTTGAGCTCATAAGAAGAGGAACTGCGGAAGAGAAGAAAGAAAAGAGGAACAGGAGAGCAAAGAATAGGCCAGCCCAGAAGGACAAGAGATGAAGTGCAACCCTGAGTTCAGCTGATATATTCCCATCCATCTGGGCAACTGAATCAAGCAACACCATCATGCTTTTCCTTTCTTTTTTCCCCTCCTCCCTCCCAGTCCTTTTCCTTGTGTCTTGTTGTATCTTTTCAGATTGGGAGCCTGAGGGCAGAGACGGTCTGATTATTGTAAGCCCCTCTGGGAGTCTTTTGACTGAAGACCAGGATAGAAATGCTTTGAATAAGTAAATAAATACAACTGCTTCTCTGAATGTGTCGGTTTCACTTCACACAGCCACGGTGGTGGTGACTAATAGCCATTGTTAAGCAGATAGCCACACTCCTGCAAATGCATTATGATGAGGCCAATTCTGCCTTGGACCTGTAACTGTGTCATTCCACCTGGAGGAAATGGAATTAAAATCACCACCAGACTTCTTTCGTAAATGTACCCAACTCCATCCTGGAGAGTTCTCCTCTCACCCCACCCCACCCCACTCCTTTCCCTCTTCCTCCATCAAATAATTAAGATTGTTCTTGGCATGTCTTCCTTCTCCTTCCAAGCCGTTTCTCCCCCCCCCCCACCTTCCCTGTTTCTCCTGCTTAAAGGAAGCGCTTGTCAAAGCCCTCAACAGCTGTTAAAAGTGAGGCGTTTAGAAATGAAAGTGCCCAAGTCAGCAAGCTCTCAAAAATCCATCGGGAGGCCCGCTTATTTGTAACGGAAGCGCATCTTAATCCAGGTTGTTTCTCCAAGCCGGCAAGAGAGACGGTGTCTCCTACAGAGAGAGAGAGAGAGAGAGACAGAAGGGAGGATTGTGGAAACAGGCTGTCTGCATTGTTTCTTGAAGTCTTCGGGGGTCCCTCTCTCTCTTCCCATACTTTACATTGTCAAACCAAACAGGAACAAAACAGAAAACCTTCCCGAGCTAAACACTTGCGGTCAGTCTGCTGCAACAGACCTACAAAGGGCACCTCACACACTTTACAGCAGTGATGGCGAACCTATGGCACGGGTGCCACAGCTGGCACGCAGGGACCTCTCTGTGGGCACTCGAGCCATTGGTCACCAGATCGCGAAAAGACCGTCCCCTTCTGCAAAACACTAATGATCTTGTTCTTTCTCACAGTGTGGAACAGAATGATTTTATTCTAGAATTCCTGTTACAGAATTCTTTTCTACATTGTTATCACATTTAAAAGATTTTGAAGAATGATGCACAGAGCATGGCTTGGATGTAAAGCCCTAACAGTTGACCTGTTTGTATCATTGAAAGCTCTGTTATTGTTTTTTTTCTTTAAAGACAAATTAGTTCGGACAACTGTATGAGTTGTTTTTCTGAAACCTCGGTATTCAGGTTTAATTGCAGTGTTGGCACTTTGAAATAAATAAGTTGGTTTTGTGTTGCAGTTTGGGCACTTGGGCTCAAAAAGGTTCGCATCACTGCTTTACAGCAACGCGCATTGGACATTATGCATTATGCCCCACAAGTGTCAAGCCTGTCTGTCTCTTAGGTCAGGTTTGCACCATTTGCGGGGACTTTCAGCTCCAAAGAGCTATATAGATAAAGTTAAGGAACATAAGAAGCTGCCTCATACAAGTCAGACCCAGCAGTGCCTTTCCGGGATTTCAGACAGGGGTCTTTTCCCAGCCCGCCCTGGAGATGCCAGAGATTGACCCAGGGTGGGACCTTCTACATGCAACGCCTTTCCTCTTCCTTGGCTACTTTACGTGTCGCAGAACGACGCGGGAGACTAGACTGGCCCACTTCGGACGGCAAGTAGGAGATGCAGTTTCTGAAGGCTCCTCTACATAAAAGCGTCCTGACCTATTCAGAAAAACAAAGATACGTGCAACCAATGCACGGATGGGGTGTGTGGGATCATGCCTTTGGCCCCCCGACTACGATGCACGGAGACTCTGTTGAGAGGGCCTGATGAATGCACAGGTGATGAAGTGGGGGCAATGGGTGTGCCCCCCCTTCCAGAATTGATTGTACAAATTTTTATTGTTTGAGTAGGGCTAAGATGAAACCATTCTGTTTCAACAGGCCTGTGGCTTACGCTGGCTCAGCTTGTCTGAGCGTGGAAAGCTAAGCAGGGTCAGGCCTGGTGATTACTTGGATGGGAGACCCCTCCTCTAGTTTCCTGCATTGAGCAGGGGGTTGGACTCGATGGCCTTGTAGGCCCCTTCCAACTCTATGATCTATGAAATCTACTCCAGTACTTAGTACTGTATTCATGCAGCCCTTTCAGAGTGCTCAAGGTGGTTTTTCTATACATTACTGCAATAATCCTGACAACAGCCCTGCAAGGTAGGCCAGTCTTACTACCATCCCCATGTGGCAAGAGCCAGGCCGAGGCAATATGAGAGAAAGAGTGGCTCATCATGTGTGGGACCCTCTAGCAAAACCATGGCGGAAGCGGAAGCAAGATTCGGCTCAGGGACTCCATGATTTGCAGCAAGGTCTCCTCGCCACTCACCTCAGCCATCACACTCTCATCTCATTACATGCCAAATGGGGGGGGGGGGGAATAGTTTCTAATTTTTAGTTCATCTCATATAGGTTTTCAGCTAAGCTGGAAGTGCTAAAAATGTATGCAGAATTATTTTACTTGGTTAAAAAAAATATATTCCCCAAATTATCCTAATCACACATTAATCATGGCTGGATACGAAGAGGACACTTTTCTAAACCGGTGTGACTCTGCTGGGGGGGGGGGGTGAACACAAGCACAGCCTCTGTCCAGGCTCACAAAGCGGGGGGTGCTGCTGTGGGGGGGGCAGGCGGGGGGGGGCAGGGATGCCGACAGACACAGTATCACAGAACCGGACTGGACCTCGAGGTCGTCGTCTCAGGTTTTGAAGTTTCTTCCTTGTAAAAACAGGGAGAGAGAAATGTGCAGACATGGTGAAAACATGAAGAAAAGAAAAAAAAAACCAGCCACAACAAAAGGAGGGGAAGCCATCAAAGAGAATACGTGATCGCTGATTACTCCACTACGCAAAAGAGAGGTAGACAAACACACACACACACACACACACACACACGAAATTACTCCCAGTCACCCGCTCCAAAGCGAACGCGGGTCCAGAGCAGCCTCTCTCAAGCTGGTTGCCCTCCAGAGGTGGTGCGTGCCGGCTGGGAGTGACTGGGGCTGTACCCCACCACATCTGCAGGGCAGGTTTCATAGATTTCATAGGATCATAGAGTTGTTACGATCCACGGCATCCTAAAGAAACATGGCAGCCAGGACTGGGGGCGTCGGCAACCTCAGCATTTACCAGAAAGGTGTAGGGCCAAGTGACAAAGGCAGGAGAAGAGACCAGAAGCCACGGCCTGATTTAAAGGTGATGCTGGGAAGGTAAGAACACCTTGCCTGTGTGGTGTTACATTTCTCCGGGGTCTTGTTTAAAATGGATCGCCTTGCCCTGTGCTATTCCCATGCCTCAGGCGTCCTTGCTGGGCTTAGCGCTCTTATTTACTTACTACATTCGTAGATTTCATAGATCATAGAGCTGGAAAGAGCCTACAAGGCCATCGAGTCCAACCCCCTGCTCAGTGCAGGAAAGTAGAGGAGGGGTCTCCCATCCAAGTAATAACCCAGAGGAACTGAACTTTCGTTTCCAAGGCACAATCTGGCCGGAAAAGGCAGCGAGAGAGTCCATCCCCATACAGCTCCCGTTACCCCTGATCTCCCCATGCTCCATTTGAACACGTTCAAGTTAAGAGAGCCCTGCTGGGTCAGGCCAAGGGCATTCTGTTTGTGCGGCCGGCCGGCTGGGCGCAACTCAGTGCCTGGATGTGTGTCTAGCTCAGTGTCCTCCAACCTTGGGTCCCCAGCTGTTTTTGGCCTACAACAACTCCTCCGGCATGCCCCAGCCAGCCACGCTTTTGACTTGAGCGGACCGTTTCATGTGAGAAGCTTGGGGGATTGAACTGGAGACTTTGCGGTGCCACCACCAGCCAGGAGGGGCTTTGCCACCGAGCGAGCGAGGGCCCCTCCCCGTCCTCTTTGCGTAAGAGCGAAATTGCGCCGCCTGGAGAGGGGAGGGGGCACCTCCGGACTGCGCTGCAAGGCAGCCCTGCATTTCCCAAGAAGCCGCCGCTACAGCTGCAAGCCCAGGGCAGCTGCCACAGCCTGATAGGAAAAAGCACTGATTAATATCAGCATCACATGGGATCCTCCACCTCCTCCAGATGTGCAGGCAGCTGCTGACTAAGCATCTTCCCCTAGCAGCAAAGAGACCTGCGGCCAACAAAGGAACTCACATATGGACAAGCAAGTTTATTGCTACACCTGTGGGTGGATGGATGAGTGCAGTGTTCTCCAACCTTGGGTCCCCAGAGGTTTTCGGCCTACAACTCCCAGCATGCCCCAGCCAGCTACGCTGGCTGGGGCATGCTGGGAGTTGTAGGCCAAAAACCTCTGGGGACCCAAGGTTGGAGAACACTGGGTGAGTGGGGTGGGCTGGCCGTGCTGCTGGTCATCATCATCATCATCATCATCATCATCATCATCAGGCGATCACTCGTGACCGAGTAAGATTGTCTTCCAGGATAAAAATTTACAAAAAGGAGATTTTAAAAGGAGGAAATTCCAAAGAAAACTGTGTAGACTCTAGCGATGGGTCCGTAAGTGACTGTGGAGGCCAATTCTAGATCCACACAGCTTCCCACAGTGAGGACACAGGTTACCAGATGGAAGATGGTCCTGTAGAGGATTCATTTGACGTGCTTTTCGCTTAGCACGTTTCTCCCTTTCACCTTGCACTCGGGCTTCTTCAAAGTCCATGGAACCTTTGTGAAAGGCCAACCTCCAGTTAGATCGTTCATGGGCCAGAGCTTCCCAGTTTTTTCGATGTTTATATTGCATTTTTTTAGATTAGCCTTAAGAACATCTTTAAACCTCTTGTATTGACCACCGATATTCCGCTTTCCATCCTTGAGTTGGGAATAAAGTAACTGCTTTGGGAGACGGCAGTCAGGCATTCGAACAACATGACCGGTCCACTGAAGTTGGCGTGCTGGCTGGGGCATGCTGGGAGTTGTAGGCCAAAAACCTCTGGGGACCCAAGGTTGGAGAACACTGGGTGAGTGGGTGGGCTGGCCATGCTGCAGGTAACAGACTCTTGAACATAATACCCACCCCCACCTCCACCCCATTTTTGGTGAGTGGCTAATGGATTCTTATTTCTTATATTTATTATTTATTTCTTATATTTATTAATCGCCCATCTGGCCGGTCACAGCTCCAGTCACTCCCAGCCAGCAAGCAGCACCTCTGGTGGGCACCAGCTTGAGAGAGGCTGCTCTAGACCCGCGTTCGCTTTGGAGGGGGTGACTGGGAGTAATTTGTGTGTGTGTGTGTGTGTGTCTATGCATCTCTTTTGCGTAGTGGAGTAATCATTCTTATGGGAGGACTGTGCCCGTTGCTTAAGGCAGGGGTCCCCGAACATTTTGGGTCAGTGGACACATCGGGAATGTTGAGAGCGTGTTGTGGGTGCTCTCACAAAATGGCTGCTATGGGGGGGTGGGGCTTGCCCATTCATAAAACGGCTGCCATGGGGGGGGGCATGGCCGGTCACAAAACACTCATTTCCTAGAAGGCGATCTGGTGAGATTAAGAGGAAAGTATCGTGCCCAAGAACCTAAGTGCAAGGCAGAGGCATTGGCTGAGCTCTAAAATAAAAAAACCACTCTTATGAACCCAGAGGAAGATCGCTCGGGAGGGAGGGCAGCCCTTCGCTTTGCAGCATGGCAGACTCCCAGTTATTATTCTTTTTTAATTAAAAAAAATTAACTGAAACAAAATAGTCAGGCATAAAAATGAGAAGAGGCGGGGCGCCTGCTGGGTGCCAAGAGAGGGGTCTGTGGGCATGCTGGTGCCCGTGGACACAACGTCTCAGAAGCCAGGCCTAAGGTCTGGCCCCTCCTAATGACATAACACGTCTAATAGGGACCACATGAAACAGCGACGCCTCCGGTTTCCGTCAGCTGCGCCATTTGCGATCATCAGATATGGAAATCAAGAGATCTTGGTGGAGAGCCGGCAGTCTCCCACTCTCGGGCCCTGCAGTTTATTGAATTTTCTGCCGATCTGGGAATGACAACCGGCTCATTTGCACTGCAGAAGAGAAAAATCGCTCGTACAGGACAATGTGCCAGGCACTTAATGGCTTGTCATGGAGATGAGAAGCCAGCAGCGGAGACACGGCAGCATAGATTTCCACAGAGGTCCTGCTGCATCCCTAAATTCAAAGTGTCCACTTGAAGGGTTTAACACGCCTGCCATAGTTGATCCAGAAAACTCACAAGCATCGCGGCTCAGACACTACAGGGGCTGGGCCGACCTGGCGCCTCACTCTGTGGTTATTAAAAGTGGCTAGTAGGCAGCAGGGATGTTGAAGAGTCCTTGGTCTCGAGTCACGAGTCGAGTCACAAGTCTTTGGACCCGAGTCTCGAGTCCGAGTCCGAGTCCTTGGTCCAAAACGGTGACTCATGAGTCACGAGTCACGAGTCACTCCCAAAACTGACTCCACGAGTCCCTATTAAAATCAATGGGGGTTTTCCCCAACAAAATAAGGCTACTTCACACTCAGAGCAGCCACACAGAGTAATCTCAGGTCCTTCTTCTGCCTCTCCCAAGTACGCAACACATCAATCAAAATAAATCTTGACACACTGTTGGGGCTGCACTCCTGGTAGCCGTCCATAGTGGCCGAGCAGCGGCGCACCTCGCTTCCATGCGCTCTTCGCCGGCAACCACGCTCCTCTCCACTCCTTCTGGCACAGCCCAGGGATGTTGAAGAGTCCTTGGTCTCGAGTCCCGAGTCGAGTCTCGAGTCCCATTAAAAATATTGGGACTCGAGTCCGAGTCGAGTCAGAGGGGGGACTCAGTCCGACTCACGAGTCGAGTCCTCGAGTCCGAGTCCCCATCCCTGGTAGGCAGCTGGCTTGGATTGGGACCATGACGTCGAGCTCCCCCGTCCACCCTTTCTCCATGTGTGCTTTCCCCACTGAACACCTCCAAAGCTGCTATTAGCCAGGGAAGGGTGGCAGAAGACCATAATACGGAGACCTTCTTTTCCCCTCTGCAACTGGTAACAGCTGGGAAGCTGGGATTTAAGTCAAGGAAACAACACGGGGGGGGGGGAATGGTTAACCCCTCCTCCAGTATCACAGCCCCAGTCCAAATCCACCTGTCCACCCGGCACGCTGTCCATCATAGCTGCTTTTAATCAAAAGACATCAGCGGATCCAACCACATGATACCTTCCAGTTTAAAAAGTGGAGGGAGATCAACCCGAATGAAAGCATACATGGGCGTAATGCTGTGCCTGTTTAGACAGAACAAAAGTCCTGCAACTCCCAGCATGCCCCAGCCAGCAGAGCTGGCTGGGGCATGCTGGGAGTTGTAGGACTTTTGTTCTGTCTAACCAGGCATAGATTTGCAAGGTAAAGAAAAGGGTTAGGGGCAGCTAAGCCCCTCACGCTGTCCTCATCTTCAGTGTTGCCCCCACCTTAGGAAGAAGAGCATCGCACCAAAGTAGACATGATCATAGAATCATAGAATCATAGAAAAGTAGAGTTGGAAGGGGCCTACAAGGCCATCGAGTCCAACCCCCTGCTCAGTGCAGGAATCCAAGTCAAAGCATCCCTGACAGATGTCTGTCCAGCTGCACCTTGAATGCCTCCAGATTGGGAGAGCCCACCACCTCCCTGGGTAGTTGATTCCATTGTCTTATTGCTCTGACAGTCAGGAAATTTTTCCTGATGTTTAGGTGGAATCTGGGTTCCTGTAACTTGAGCCCATTATTCCGTGTCCTGCAAACTGGGATGAACGAGAAGAGATCTTTGCCCTCCTCTGTGTGACATCCCTTCAAATACTGGAAGAGTGTGATCATATCTCCCCTCAGTCTCCTCTTCTGAAGGCTAAACATGCCCAGTTCTTTCAGTCTCTCCTCATAGGGCCTTGTTTCCAGTCCCTTTATCATCCTTGTTGCCCTCCTCTGAACCCTCTCCAGTTTGTCTATGTCCTTCTTAAACTGAGGTGCCCAGAACTGGACGCAGTACTCAAGATGAGGCCTAACCAGTGCAGAGTAAAGGGGAATTATCACGTCACGCGATTTGGAAGCTATACTTCTATTAATGCAGCCCAAAATAGCATTTGCCTTCTTTGCAGCCACATCGCATTGCTGGCTCATATTCAGTTTGTGATCTACCACAATTCCAAGATCCTTCTCACTTGTAGTATTGTTGAGCCAAGTGTCCCCCATTCTGTAACTCTGCATTTGGTTTCCTCTCCCTAGGTGCAGCACTTGGCATTTAATAGGGGAGAGCCAGTGTGGCGCAGTGGTGAGAGTGCTGGACTGGGACTCGGGAGATCCGGGTTCTAGTCCCCGCTCGGCCATGAAACTCACTGGGTGACTTTGGGCCAGTCACCGACTCACAGCCTAACCTACCTCACAGGGTTGTTGTGAGGATAAAATGGAGGAGGAGAAGGATTATGTAAGCCGCCTTGGGTTCCTTGCAGGAAAAAAGGCAGGGAATAAATAAATAAATAAGGTCTTTGCATTTAATGTGCTTTTTTTTTTTTTTTTTTTTAACGCTAATAGCATCAGCTGCAAGGGGCTAATGATTATTGGGGTTGCAGCAGGTGGGGAGCAGGAGCTTAACCCTTTCCTCCCCTGCTGTGGTCCTGAAGAAAAGTGCTCCTCTCTCTGAAGCTGCTATCTGCACGGACAGAAAATCCTCCGCTGGTGCTGCTGCAAAGTCTAGCCCGGTCACCTTGTTTGAGCACATAGTGCATATAGTCTATGGTGCGCGTGCCACCGCCTCTGGGGAAAGATCCCTCTAATCCTGTGCTCATGGTGGCATGTGTGCACATGCAAAAGGACGTGCGGTAACATGTTCCCCCCAGTACCCTGTGTGACATTGGAAAGGATGCGTCTCTTGGGTCGTGCCTGGACTGCTTCGTCGCCGCTGCTCCTGCCGAGACGGCTGCCCCAAGCAAGTGACTGCTGGAGTGGAGTTCCATGTACAGCCAGCCTCAAGGGCTACTACGCCACACAACAGCTGTAATCCATGAATACTTTCATGTAGAAAAGAAAAAAGCATGATGTACACACATGCACACAAATCTGATACGCCACACGAACTCACATTAGGAAGACACTGGGTTGGGTCCAGGATCAGCCTTCCTCAAGAGGAGGGGACCTTCTGTGAGCCTGATTTCTAGGGAACCCCCTCCCCCCCCCACAAACACACACACACACCACAGCTCAACCCATTCATCCGGGTCTCCGGACTCTCTTGTCTGAGCCGAGCGTGGAAAGCTAAGCAGGGTCAGGCCGGGTTATGACTTGGATGGGAGACCCCCTCCTCTAGTTTCCTGCATTGAGCAGGGGGGTTGGACTCGATGGCCTTGTAGGCCCCTTCCAACTCTATAAAATCTATGAAATCTATGAAATCTTCAGGGAGCTGGAGTGGCTACTATGGGAAGGAGGGGGCAGAGAAGTCCAGCTACATCAGCACACGTGATCCAATGTAAATCTGGATCCACTATTTCAAAAATCAGAACAGGAGCACGCGTTAATGACTTGGATCAGGAGGTACAGGGAATGCTTATCAAATTTGCAGATGACACAAAGTTGGGTGGAACAGCTAATACTCTGGAAGACAGAAACAAAATTCAAAGTGACCTCGATAGGCTGGAGCGCTGGGCCGAAAACAACAGAATGAAATTTAATAGGGATAAATGCCAAGTGCTGCACCTAGGGAGAGGAAACCAAATGCAGAGTTACAGAATGGGGGACACTTGGCTCAACAATACTACAAGTGAGAAGGATCTTGGAATTGTGGTAGATCACAAACTGAATATGAGCCAGCAATGCGATGTGGCTGCAAAGAAGGCAAATGCAATTTTGGGCTGTATTAATAGAAGTATAGCTTCCAAATCGCGGGAAGTGATAATTCCCCTTTACTCGGCACTGGTTAGGCCTCATCTTGAGTACTGCATCCAGTTCTGGGCACCTCACTTTAAGAAGGACATAGACAAACTGGAGAGGGTTCAGAGGAGGGCAACAAGGATGATAAAGGGACTGGAAACAAGGTCCTATGAGGAGAGACTGAAAGAACTGGGCATGTTTAGCCTTCAGAAGAGGGGACTGAGGGGAGATATGATCGCACTCTTCCAGTATTTGAAGGGATGTCACACAGAGGAGGGCAAAGATCTCTTCTCGTTCATCCCAGTTTGCAGGACACGGAATAATGGGCTCAAGTTACAGGAACCTAGATTCCACCTAAACATCAGGAAAAATTTCCTGACTGTCAGAGCAATAAGACAATGGAATCAACTACCTAGGGAGGTGGTGGGCTCTCCCAGTCTCAAGATGAGGCCTAACCAGTGCCGAGTAAAGGGGAATTATCAACGGGACTTCATTCTGAATAGGTCTGTGTGGACTTTTAAATGCTGCTGTGCGGCACGGTGCTTGCTTTCATGTTGTCCAGCAAATGTGTAGGGCAGCGTCATTTTATCTCATCCACATCCAGGGTGACCACATATCGTGAGCTGGCCCGGTTGGTTTCTTGTGGCAAGGCATGCATGATAAACTTCTGTTGACCACAACCGGCTTATCCTCAGAAGACAAACCCTTTCGAGAAGGTAAAAGACAGCAATTAACTATAGCAACTAAAATAAACAAAACAAATAAAAATGGGGCTGCAAGCTTTAATTAGCAGATTAATCAACTAAAGCGTAAGTTGATTCACCAGCAGGGAGCAGTTCTGAGAGCTGGAATGCTGTGGTGACTAAGGGATTTCATTTCATTTCATTTATTTCATTTATATACCGCCCCATAGCCGAAGCTCTCTGGGCGGTTCACAACCCTCTATACATAAAAACAACATTAAAACATACAAAACAGTTTAAAAAATTAAAAACCAAATTTAAAAACACAGTTTAAAATAACAATACAAAAAGCCAATAAAACTGAGCCTACAGGTGACAATCCCCTCCGTGCTATTCCAAGCTCCTAACAAAATGCCTTGGCATAGAGGGAAGTCTTAACCTGGTGCCGAAAAGATAGTAAGGTTGGCGCCAGGCGGGTCTCAGTGGGGAGCTGATTCCATAACTGGGGGGCTACCACCGAGAAGGCCCTCCTCCTCGTTGCCACCAACCGAGCCTCTCTTGGAGGTGGCAATCGGAGGAGGGCCCCAGATGTTGAGCGTAGTGTCCGGGTAGATAACGGTTGGGAGAGACGTTCCGTCAGGGATGGAGCTGTGAGCTCCAACGTCATTGGTTCAAACCTCTTAAGGGTGCAATCCTAGGCATGTTTAGACAGGAAAAAGTCCTACAACTCCCAGCATTCCCCAGCCAGCAACGCTGGCTGGGGAAAGGCTGGGAGTTGTAGGACTTTTTCCTGTCTAAACATGCCTAGGATTGTGTGCCTTAAGTTGCCTTTCTCACCTCAGGCAATGCCGTTCCATGCGTGCACATGGGAGAGATGTGATGTGGCCGCATGTGCACGCCTGTGTTCCAACACCGTTGCTGTACATGCGCGCACCCTGTCCCTCTGCGCCACCCCCAGAGGAGACAGTCAGCCGGGGCTTCCTGCCCTATCCATCAATCAACCTTTCAGGAGTTGACGTGGCTGGTCTCGCAGGGAAGCGGCGGCAGCAGCAGCCCAGGCTGAGGTAGCACCGGACGAGCAGCAGAAGGAAAACAGTGAGAGCTGCTACGACAGATAAACAAGCCGACGGCTGCCAAAAAACCGCAAGGGCAGCCATGAAATATTCATCCCGCCAGCCCTGCTGCCGCTTCGCAGGTAAGGAAGCATGTGAAGCTGGATGCACACCAGGGGGGGGGGCTCCTCTCTCCTTCACCCCCCCTCCCACCTTGGCTAGAAGACCAGGCATCAAAAATGCAGTGCGCGGCCTGACGTAGTTAAAGATGCATGATCCTATTTTCGTAGTAGCGCCCCCCATTCCCATCTGTCACCCTCGTCTCCATCTTCCTGCCGAAGAAGCCTTCGGGAGAATGGAACGCGCGCGGGGGCTGGAAAGAGCAGCACGTTTACGTTTTTTTGCCCCTCGCCAAAGCGGGTGGGCTTCGCGCAGGCCGAAGCAACAGGGCTTTGGAGCAGGCTGGTGGCTCTATAATTGACTTATCATTGTTACATTTATTTCCCCTCCGTTTTTCATCTCGCAAGGCGGCTTACGTGGTCCTCCTCCTCCTCTCCATTTTATCCTCACAACAACCCTGTGAGGTAGGCTTGGCTGAGAGCCAGTGACGGGCCCCAAGTCACCCAGTGAGCTTCCTGGCTTGAGTGGTGACCACCAGGACACCGATCGCCCCCGTCCCAGCCCAGCACTCTTGCCAATACACTGCTACCAGTCAGGATTGGAACTGGGATCAGAAAACAGAAGTATTTCCCTCAAAACTCAGAAAACAGCTCAGTTGATTCTGAGGCAAACCGGACCCAGTCATGCTCCCACTGATGTCACTGGGAACAGGACAGAGGTCGGGTGCCTTTTGCTCTCCTTCTCCCGGCAGGCAAAGACATTTGTATTCAGGCCTTTGGCCTGTAAGCTGGTCTGTTGCTGAAGCTGAGTCCATATATATTTATTTGCTTATTTATTGGACTTATCCCCTGCCTTTCCACTAAAAAAAAAAAATGGTACTCAAGGTGGCTGCATTGTTCTAATATAGTATTGTTTTAATACAGATTAAAACAAAATTTGGGTTAAAACATAACATGAAAACAAACCAATTTAAAACACAACAGTAAAATACACAGCAAGCACCCAACCACTAAACCTCCTTCAGCAGCAGAGCAGCTCACATGCCAGACAGAACAAATATCCAGTAGTCTTCACGGTACCCAGGCCTACAAGCAGTCCGCTCGAACAATATTTTCTGCTCCTTTTCCTGATGAGGAGATGGAGGCATCATGTTGTTGCTGTTGTTGTTGTTAATTTTATTTATATACCGCCCAACAGCCAAAGCTCTCATCATGTTAGTGATGATGAGTGGGTGCGATGTGACTGATTTTGCAAATATAGCGGGGGCTGGATTTAACATTCAGCGATCTTCTTTCAAAAGCTCAAACCAGCATACAGTAGTAAAATGTACACACAAATATATGGTGCAGAATTTTTTTGAGAATGAAGTGGTAGACGGCAGAGGTTTCGTTTTTGTTTCGAAACTGAGTTTTTCAGTCAAACTTGATATAAATCCATATATTTAGATTCCCTTGTATTTTATCATGGAAAGCTCAGAAAAAGGCACACCACTCACGAAGCAAGACAAGGACTTTATTGCCTTCTACACAAGAACAGAACGGACACAGGACATTCCTGACTCCACCCAGATACAGCTAAGCCCAGCACCACCTAGAGCAGTGTTCTCCAACCTTGGGTCCCCAGATGTTTTTGGCCGACAACTCCCAGCATGCCCCAGCCAGCGTAGCTGGCTGGGGCATGCTGGGAGTTGTCGGCCAAAAACATCTGGGGACCCAAGGTTGGAGAACACTCACCTAGAGACTAGCATCAGTCGTGACACTGTCCACACGTACCTGCACACAATTTTCATTGTGCAATGTTGGAAGGTATGTCTGTCCCCACATCTTGAGAGTATACACCTTCTCCTGGAGAACCCGAGGCGGCTATGGGTGCTCCCAGGTGGGGCTTTTGTTGTGCGCCTTGCCTCAAAAACAGACATTGTCTCCCATTTGTGTAATCCTCCCATGCTTTCCCACTGCTTCTTCCCTCTTTGTTGTTGTTGTTGTTGTTCTGAAAGAGTGAAAGTCGGTATAGCTGCACAAATGCCTTTTGATCGGCAGCACTGCGAGCTGTCCATCCGGAAGCACACCAAGGCCGCAAACCTATACCCACCTACCTGGGAGTAAGCTCTACTTCTAAATAGCTGTGTTACGGGATTGTGCTGTAAAACGCTGAAATTCCCAGGTCCAACCTTGAGACCGGGCAACCAGTCGAGTACATTACAGAGATCCATCCAGGAGGTCCTCGGAGGCATGGATGAAAGTTGCTCTCGCTGTGGAAGGGTTCAACGTGGCATGATCAGATGCAGTGACTGCTCGATTTGCTAGCTCAAAGCAGTTAATTATTTCCATCTAACCCATCCCAAGTACACACAAAGCCAGGATGGATATTCCAGAAGTTAGAACAAGCCAAATAATTGCCGTGGCAATGCAAACATTATCACTTGAGGGCTGTGAAGGTGCAATATTCTTGCAACAGATGAGCTTCCTTGGGGAAGGATGTCTCTGTACCCCACAACAACTGGAGACAGAACTGCACAGTTATTGCAGTGAAAAGGATCGTCTGGAAAGACGCCGTGTCTCCCCAGAGCTGTGCTGAAGCATCATTCACCTCTGCAGCGATGGTCCGATGGAGCAACCCTCCAGATCAGTGTTCTCCAACCTTGGGTCCCCAGATGTTTTTGGCCTACAACTCCCAGCCTGCCCCAGCCAGCTGGCTGGGGCAGGCTGGGAGTTGTAGGCCAAAAACATCTGGGGGCCCAAGGTTGGAGAACACTGCTCCAAATAAACAAACACATACCTCACAGCGCAACCCTACTTCAGCCATCCAGCCTCGGGGGTCCCAGGAAAGATGTACTGTGACTGTTGTCGACCTCAATCATGCTTCTTCCTGCCGCATTTTTCTGTTCCAGGAGTGTTTCTTTCCGTGCTTTCTGTCCCTGTATTCCCTTAAACTGTTTGAACTTTGGAGTTTGTCCCACTTCCCTTTGCAGCACCGGGACGTAGTTGCACGTGGTGCCGTATGCCATGGGAGGGGGGGGGAACCCCTGTGCAGGGTATCCACATGCAAATCTATGAAAGCCTCTCATGCATGAGTGCAGCTGCTCGGGGCTGCAGTGCGCTGTTCTTCAAACAAAGGGCCATGGGGGATAACTTGCATATTTGGATCGCATTTACATATGGCCATACATTTCAGCATATGGCTGTTGTCAGTATTATACTGTGTTGGGGGTTAGCACGGGGTGGGTGGGGCTGAATGCTTGAAGACTGCACACTCCTAGTTTCTTGCATATGCCCAAATCAGGAACTTCTGACAGCTTGATCCTACAGGCTGGCTGACGCAGCTTCAAGTCTCCCCCTGCTAGCCTTGCATGAGTTGTTGGGGAGAAGAGATTATGTAGGATGCTCTAGTTTAGTTTTTTTTAAAAAAAGAAAAGAAAAAGATCAGTACAAAAAGCTTGGGGAGAAAAATTCTGCTGAAATTAAATGTTGCACAAATTCTAAGGCAGCCGAAATGTTGAAATTTGAATTTGGAATGTTTGGATGTTCATGATTTAGATATAGGCTAGAACAGACTTAGGCCAGAATTGAATGCATTGTTTTTATTCTTTTATCTTTTGATTGCTCACCACTCTGGAATCTGCCTAGATATGGAACGGTATACAAATACTGTTGATGGGAATAATTAAATCCAACATGGTGCCAGCAGACTTCCACTCTCACAATACAGTAATACCTTGGATTACAAGTAACTTGGTTTGAGAGCGTTTTGCAAGACAAGCACATTTTAAAATATTTATTTTATTTTATTTTTACTTGATATACAACCAACGTCTTGCAATACAAGTACTGTAGTACAGCTTAAATTAAAAATCTCTGTACAATTTTTTTGGGGGGGATTTTGTTTTGATATAAGAGTGTTTTGGATTACAAGCACGTTTCCAGAACGAATTATGCTCTCAATCTAAGGCATGACTGTAAGATGCTCCCCCTCCCCGAATCTGCTCTTGAAGCTCCCCCCTCCACCTTCTGTAGCAGAAGATGCATGGGGGGGCTGCAGGGGGAGGGGGGATTCTGGCATCCCCCATCAGCAAGATGAGTTAATTGGATTGCACACTTAGAAATGTGATATTTAGAGGCACTTTTAAAAAGTACGCTTTTGTCTCTTTAGTAATATTTTTAATACGTAGGTAGGTCTTAATCTACCAGTAGATCTGAGTGATTTCCAATAGCAGCAACAAAATTAAAGAATTCTGAGTAGAGTTCTAGGTTGGTAGAATCTACCAAGCAGAACTCCCAAGATCTGGTTGGTAGATCTTGGGGGTTCTAGCAAAAAAGCAAAGTAGATTCCATGAGCCTGGAGTCTGCCCACCTCTGATTTATACTAACAGTGCTAGCTACCAGCTTGCCAGTTTAAATACTTTACATCCCGTGTTTTCTAAATTCCTTGTGTCACATTCCAAGGAAGCAACACACCAATGCAGTGGAAAACTGCACGTACAGCTGGGGCTTTATCCAGTGTTTTCACATTCTTTCTGAATGTATGTTGCTTCTTCCAATTATGGCCTCCTCACTTTATAGTATGCATTTCCATGCTACCTCAAAAGCACCTTTTTTAAAAATAAAAAAAAAAACAGGAATGATGTTGTCATTTGTCAAACAAGGGAAGTTTCCGAGTGTTGTGATATTTTTTTTTAGAATTTCAGTTTCTCAACAAGTTCTTCTTCCCATCATTAAAGGAAAAAATACTGTATTCTACCAGCCAGCACCATGCTATGCTCTGGTATTAGCACCAATGATCCACCTGGATGTTCTCCTGTGCATGCCCCATTGAAATGAAGAGCTTAAACAGCAAGAAAAAGACAAAATGTCCACAGTTTTCCCAACGCGACTCACATAAGCCAGGGTGTGACTGTGTGAAGTACTTGTGGGCACAGATCCACCAGCTGAAAATGGCTTAAATGACGTAGGGTGCAATGCTATGCATGTTTAGACAGAAAAGAGTCCTACAACTCCCAGCATGCCCCAGTCAGCCTACAACTCCCAGCATGGCTGGCTGGTGCATGCTGGGAGTTGTAGGACTCTTTTCTGTCTAAACATGCATAGCATTGCACCCTTTTCAACTCAGAATTGCTGCCATTAGTGAGCCCAGAACAGCTAGAGCTTTTCAAGCTTCAATCTCTTCAAATTAATATATGGACCTTGCTGCTGCAAGATGTGACGTGGGTTCAGGAGGCCTTAAAGGGGGATAGGGTTCCTGGGGCAAAGGTGTCAGTCAGTCAGTCAGTCAGGCAATCACTCGTGACCGAGTAAGATTGTCTTCCAGGATAAAAAAAAGAAAAGAAAATTTACAAAAAGGAGATTTTAAAAGGAGGAAAATTCTAAAGAAGATTGTGTAGCGATGGGTCTAGCGATGGGTCCGTAAGTGACTGTGGAGGCCAATTCTAGATCCACACAGCTTCCCACAGCGAGGACACAGGTTACCAGATGGAAGATGGTCCTGTGAAGGATTCATTTGACGTGCTTTTCGCTTAGCACGTTTCTCCCTTTCACCTTGCACTCGGGCTTCTTCAAAGTCCATGGAACCTTTGTGAAAGGCCAACCTCCAGTTAGATCGTTCATGGGCCAGAGCTTCCCAGTTTTCGATGCTTATATTGCATTTTTTTAGATTAGCCTTAAGAACATCTTTAAACCTCTTATATGGCAGGTGGGCACCGAACCTCTTTCAGCCCAAGGGCTGGATTCAATTTCAGAGAAGCTCTCAGGGGTTGCTTTTGAGGCAAAGGAGGTGGGACCAAAGGCAAAATGGGAGCAGCCAAGATACCAAACATGCCAGCCGATTTAGCTTAAAGCTCTTACTGTCGGTGACTCGAGTCTTAGGCGAGGTGTTTCAACAGCCATTCCACAGCCGGGGGCAGCTATTGCCTTCATACCGCTGCTGCAGAAGGCATCGAGTTGGTCACTGCATTAGATGGCTCTTTGGCCTGATCCTGCAGGGCTCTTATTTTATGGAGGGCCCCGAGCCCTGTTCATGGCTGTTCTAATCTGTCCATCACACAGCCCGATGCTTGGAGTGTCTGGAGTGTCGTAAACATAGTGCCGGTTCACACATGCAGATAGATCACTTGGTTCCTCTTCCCTTGATTACTGTATGCATTTTGGTGACTGTCAACTGAATGTCTGAACAGAATGACTTGTGAGTGAAAAGCGTTTACATTGGAGTGACGAGGTATGAAAGCTCCATCTCCGTCGTTATATTTGTGATGTCCATTCACACTGAAAGCCATCGATGGATCTCATAGTCATCAAAGGACGCGCATACATTTGTGAACCATCCCATAGAACAGGGGTGTCGAACCTCTTTCAGCCCAAGGGCCAAATTCAGTTTTGGAGGAGCTCTCGGGGGCCGTAGGCAAAAGGTGGGGAACAAAATACCAGCATGTAGAGGCATTTCAGCCTTTTAGGATAGGGGGAAAACTGCACAGAAGCCAGGAAACCACCAACGGATCACCAGGCGGGAGGAAGGGGTGGGGCCAGGGAAGGGGGCGTGGCCATCTGTGAACCCGGGAGGGCCAGATTGGGAACTCCGCTAGTGCAGATTTGGCCCACAGACCTGAGGTTCAACACTGTTGCCATAGAATCCAGACTGCTGCCGAGGGAAGGATGGTGGGGCTGCAGTTGCCCCTCGGCCTGCTCTGCTGAGATACCAGCTCTGGCTGGGTCTTCCTCCCCTGGAACTAGTATTTCCACTCAAGCTGGTCACTGTAAGAACGTTGTAACTTTAAAAACGGGTGCCCCGGTTTGCTCGTTTTCCTCCTCCCTCCCCTTCCCAGTGTGGTGTAGTGGTTACAGTGTATTCTTCTGGGATTCGGGAGACCCGGGTTCGAGTCCCGTGAAGGGGCAACTGCAGCTCGGCCGTGAAGCTCACTGGGTGACTTTGGGCCAGTCACTGACTCTCAGCCTAGCCTGCCTCACAGGGTTGTTGCAAGGATAAAACGGAGAGGAGGAGGATCTTGTACACTGCCTTGGGCTCCTTGAAGGAAAGGCTACATAAATAATCCCCTTTGTGCCATCGTCTTTCAGGTTGCAAGCCTGGAAGCAGGGACGGTTTTGTTTGTTATTAACCTTATGTAAGCCACTGTCAGAGACTTTTTTGGCAAAATAACAGGATAAAAAAAAAAAAAACTTTAAACACATAGAATCAGAGTGCTGATTTGGATGATCTCACTGGGTGCAGTGAGGCAGGCGGAGGCAGGGAAGAGGGTGCCCACCCAATCCTCCCGGACTCTTAGATGTCCACATGTGGGTGTAATATTTGAAGAGGGCATGACATAAAATCCACGTATTTGCTGTAGTGGCTGGTGGTTCCAGTATCAGTGAGGCGGCGTTTCCACTGTGGGTTCAGCCTGCACTTTTAAGGAGCTGTCCGTGGTGGTGGACCTATTTCGGCCTGTGGTTCAGCTCCTTAAGAGGTCAGACTAGAACCCTGAGTAGATATGCCGCCCCACTGACATATCCGAGCCACCAGTCTGTCTCCACTGTGCAGAAACTGCCATCCCATCACCGCGGTCATATCTTCTGCCGCCTGAACAAAAACTAGCTCCATCCATCTTTCCTCGTATATTCGCCAGATTTCTGCTCATTAAACAGCTAGAGAGGGGGAGTGACTGTGAGAACATTCTATTGGCAACCTATGCGGTTGATCTAGCCATCATCAGGGACAGGATACTGGGATGGAGAGGTCATTGGTCTATTAGGATACAGCAGTCACACTTCAAAATAACAACCCTCCAACTGATATGAGTTCACCTCTTGAAAGCAACAAGGCAGCTGGTTCTTGCTAGAATTGTCCTTCCATGTGCAATGACCTTTCCTGATCAAATGCTGAACCTCTGTGATTATGGAGGCATAATTAAACCCAGGAAAGGCTGGGTGAGAGATACTTAACTGGCACAAGGGAAGGCACTAAGTAGAAGGATGTTAATTACCCAGTTTAATAGGTGTCTGCACGATTAGCATAACCCTGACGTAATTAACTCTCCACAAACTATCCCACAAATATTAATTGCCTAAAACTTCCCCAGAACTTGGATGTATTAATAAAGACAGTAATTATGTATAGATTGTGTTGGCTGGGAGTTAATGACAGGGGAATTTGATCTGTCTGTCCTAAATGCGATAAACTCAAGGAAGTGTTTGCCAAACAATCAATTGATATTTAATTAACAAACACAACCTTTCAGAGAAAGCCCAAATTGAAAGTCCACTACATCTAATCTGAAATGTTATGGTAACATCTTTGGATCCTTTTGAGGACACAGATATTCCCCACCCATCCAATGGGCAGCTTGTAAAGGTTGCGGTGCTTGGTTTTTTGTTAATTAGCTAATTTAACAAGACCATTTTGGCAACCCAGAAGAATTCAGCCTTCTAGCCGAAGTATAGATTGGGGCATCGGAGTCCATTTTTGACTTAGTAACACTAGATCAGCTTTCCACAACCTGGCACCCTCCAGATGTGTTGGACTACAATTCCCATAATCCCCCAGCCAGCTATGCTAAGAGTTGTAGTCCAACAAATCTGGAGTGTGCCAGGTTGCGGAAGGCTGCACTAGATACACCAAAATACAACATCACCAGCAAGTCTGTGATCAAAAGGCTCTATGTAGAGAAGAGGAAGCTCATATTCAGGCCTGTGGCTCACGCCGGCTCAGCTTGTCTGAGCGTGGAAAGCTAAGCAGGGTCAGGCCTGGTGATTACTTGGATGGGAGGCCCCTCCTCTAGTCTCCTGCGTTGAGCAGGGGGTTGGACTCGATGGCCTTGTAGGCCCCTTCCAACTCTATGATCCTATGATCCATACAGGCCTGTGGCTCACGCCGGCTCAGCTTGTCTGAGCGTGGAAAGCTAAGCAGGGCCAGGCCTGGTGATTACTTGGATGGGAGACCCCTCCTCTAGTCTCCTGCGTTGAGCAGGGGGTTGGACTCGATGGCCTTGTGGGCCCCTTCCAACTCTATGATCTATGAATCTATGTTCAGCCTTGGGGCCATATCCTTCCCCACTCTCAAACAGCTCAGGAACTGAAGTACCCTTGCGTCGTGTAATATCATTGCTCCCTGCCCCCAAACCTCTTGGCCAAAGAGTATCCTCCAGCCCAGGGCTCAAGAACCTGACAGGTGTCACTCCCATCAGGAAATGAGAGGTCACACTGACTATCCTGTGAAGGGCTTTTTTTTCTGGTAGAACTCACCGGAACTGAGTTCCAGCACCTTTTCTTCTATTAATTGCATTACAATTACATCAAGTAGGCCGCTCAACAAGGTCTGCCACGGACGGCCTTCTCCTTATCCCATCAGCCAGAGCAGCCAGGCTGGTGGGGACTAGGAAGAGGGCCTTCTCTGTGGCGGCCCCCACATTATGGAACTCCCTCCCTAGTGACCTTCGCCATGCCCCCTCCGTGACGAGCTTCCGCCGTGCATTAAAAACATGGCTGTTCAGGCGGGAATATGGGGTGGGTTAGGTTTTTAATGAGAATTTTTTATATTGTTTTAATTGTTATATTTTATTGTGTTGTTGCTGTATTTTAATTGTACATCGCCCAGGGTGGCCGGGTGACCGGCCAGATGGGCGATTGATAAATATAATAATAATAAATAAATAAAAATTTAATCGCCATCTACTCCCGAGGAAATGTAATCCAAGAGTTCCGGTACCCTTTTCTCCAGAAAAAAAAGCACTGATCCTGTGCCAGGTAAGGAGCAGAGTCGCGTATGTCCAGTCTGGTAGCAGCAGGAGGGGTGGAATGGGCCAGAAAAATCAGAGCAGGGACAGGATATGGCCCAACGGCCAACATTTGGCCATTCCTGATCAAGAACATTCCGCAAACCCATCAGATTATAGCTTCCTTTAATGCAGGCATGTTGAACCTCTTTCACGCCAAGGACCGAATTCCATTTTGGAGACGCTCTCTGGGATCATGTTCCAGTGGTGAGCAGGGCAAAAAAAAAAAACCCACCCAAATACCAGCACGTGTTAGCTTAACGATTGGAAAATGTGCAGCAAAGGGCACCTAAAATGATCGAGGAGCTGCACCAACTCCCCTATGAGGAAATACTTCTTCACACAGCGCATAGTTAAACTATGGAATTCACTTCCACAAGATGTAGTGATGGCCACCAATTTGGACAGCTTTAGAAGGGGATTAGACAAATTGATGGAGGAGGAGAAGGCTCTCAATGGCTACTAGTCCTGATGGCTATGTGCTACCTCCGGCATCAGAGGCAGCATGCCCATGTACACCAGTTGCTGGGGAACATGGGCAGGAAGGTGCTGTTGCACTCAGGTCCTGCTTGTGGGATCCCATGGGCAGCTGGTTGGCCACTGTGTGAACAGAATGCTGGACTAGATAAGACCTTTGTCTGATTCAGCAGGGTTCTTCTGATGATGCTCTTAAAGATCTTCGTGCCAGTAACTGAGCCTTTGGAGAGGCGTTTCTTTCAACCTTCCAGAATGGGGTCAGGTGAGGGAGAGACGGCATGTGCAAAAGCTGAGAAATCACCAAAAGACCAGCAAAGAAGGGACTGGGGGCAGGGGAAGGGGCGTGGCCGTCTGGGCCCCCCAGGTGGGCTGGACTTGGCCTATAGGCCTGCGGTTCAACACCTCTGGTTTAACGTCATACATTGCAATAGTCATACATCGCAACAGGCTGCGATGGAACAAAGCTTCAATTACTACAAATTTCTCATTTGCCTGGTGTATGGGGATTAGAAGAGCGCCCTTGGGGGGGAAGGGGCATACGAAAAAGGCACTTTTGAAACATCCCAGAGGATGAAACGTGGAATTAGCACATGACGATTGAAATGAAGTTTGGAATCAGTTTTGTTAACATCAATTCCTAGCATAGTGATGTGGGGTGGTAACCCCATGCACAAGGCCCCGTCTGTCTCGCTTCAGCGTGCCCCCTAGATACCTCTTGCCCATCATGCAGTGAGCGGGGGTGGTGATGGGACTCAGATACTTTTCAAGATTTACTTAACAACTAAAACAATATTAACGAACTGAATGTAAATCAAAAGTTATGTCAAAGAGAAATGCTTGGAAAGACATTAGAGTTTAAATGACGTAGCCGAACAAAGAGAATTATTCAGAATGTTACTAACTACTAGTGTGTAAGATACCCTCAAGAAATCAGGGAAGAAGATTTAAAGTTTAAAGAGAATGCAAACCTGTCAAATCTGCGGCCCCGAAGACTTGACAGGCACTTTTTACTTACATGATGGAAAGGTTTGGGGGCCGGCGGAGGAAGGCGTGCTCCAGGGAGCGGCTGCCCCAGCACTGTCAGAGCCATCATTCCATGGGCTAGAAGCACAGGCGTTCCTAGAAAAACACCTGGCCTAGCTACCTGCAGCCATTGGTCACCTTACAGCAGCCTTCCCCAACCTGAACCCCTCCAGATGTCTTGGACTACAACTCCCACCATCCCCAGCCAGCCAGCATGGCGATTGGGTGGGGGAAGGCTGCCTTTCTTATTTTGTCCGTGGTTTCGCAAATGTGACAAATACAAGAGTGTATTACTTTACCTCCTGAAGGACCTGGACCCTCCCTCGGGATTTCGTATGTCATCTTCAGATGCTGAACGGCCGGCTGACCTGACCAAACCTTCTATTCAAAGTTTCGACTTGGGATGATCCCATAGCTACTGGCAAAACCCTCCAAACATTTTCCAAATAATGGCTCCGTCAGTCTTCCTGAACGGGACTCACGCAGCCACAGACACGGGGCTCCCAACTTTCTAAGGGATGTACCAGGCCCCTCCCTGGTGGTACTTATTGGTGAATATTTCTTTATGGCTCTTCCCCCCCCCTTTTTTTTCTTTTTCTTTTGGAAGCTGCCTCAGACTTTGGAAAGGCAGGATATCAATGTGTTAAATAAAATTGATAGATGCCACACCCACACCCCAGAACAGTTTAAAGGCCACTGCCTTATAGGGAAGCAGAGCAAAGTCTGTCCAGCAAATGCAGAGTGTCTTGTGGGTCTTCCCACGGCCCCGGTACCCAAGATGCTTCACCTGGCAACTGCAGAGATGGAACCTAGCAGGGATGTTGAAGAGTCCTTGGTCTCGAGTCCGAGTCCGAGTCCTTGGTCCAAAATGGTGACTCACGAGTCCTGAGTCACTCCCAAAACTGACTCCACAAGTCCCTATTAAAATCAATGGAGTTTCCCCCCAACAAAATAAGGCTACTTCAGATGTGTGGCTTAAATAAATTCTAGGCACAAGTGTGCCTTTTTATTTCAAAACTCTGCAACTGATTTTGGCAAGAACAGACCAGGCAGACAAACCCAAAATAACCAGGCAGGCAGAGGAGGCAGGGAACCCCAAAGCAGGTAGGCAGAGGCCTTTGTCTTGGACAATTCAACTGCTGAACAGGTCAAGAAGAGACCAGGCAGGCAGAGGAGGCTGGGAACCCCAAACAGGCAGGCAGAGGCAGCCAAACCCAAAATGTCTGACCCTAACCCAAACCCCCCACAACAACACATCAATCAAAATAAATCTCAACACATCGTTGGGGCTGCGCTCCTGGTAGCTGTCCATAGAGGCTGAGCAGCGGCGCGCCTCGCTTCCATGCGCTCTTCACCGGTGATCGCGCTCCTTCTGGCACAGCCAGAAGACTCGTCAACAGCTCAGGGATGTTGACGAGTCCTTGGTCTCGAGTCCCGAGTCGAGTCTCAAGTCCCATTAAAAATATTGGGACTCGAGTCCGAGTCGAGTCAGAGGGGGGACTCAGTCCGACTCACGAGTCGAGTCCTCGAGTCCGAGTCCCCATCCCTGGAACCTAGTAGGAGCTTCTACATGCAACGTATCACGTGCTCCATCACTGAGCTGTAACCCCTCCCCACGGTAGCTAGGAAGAACCCCAAACAATGCAGAGATTGGAACAAGACAAGAGTTACAGCCATACGATACGATGACCACAGGTGAAGCACTGGGCTACCGCCCTGCTAGTACTGCAACCGGTTTAAAGATTTCTGTGCTTTGGCCAGAAACACTCAGTGGGAGAGGAGGGGGGACGGGGGTTGTGCCTGCGACCCGCCCTGCTCTGTTTCTTCTGATGGGTCGTAAATAAGAGATTCTCCCAGTCCACCTGGCCTGTTTGTCCTTGTGAAATATTCATCAGCAGCTGATTAAGTTTTAAGTAAGGGCTCAGGCCTCCAGGTGCGCCTCTTATGCTCCAACTGCCAAGGAAAAGGGGGGGGGAGCGTTGTGAGCTTCTCATCTCTCTTCCCCCACCTCGGCCCCCTCTGTCTTGCTCTGAAGGCAACGCCAGCAGGGAGGAAGTGGGGAAAGATACTGTGGTCCCCCTTGCAATGATTTCATCGCTAAGCTGTAAGGCTTGGTCTTTCACACAGACTGAAGGAAGGAGGGAAGGTGGCAGAAAGTGCAGAGAGTTGTAAGGTGTACAGAGATATTTGGAACACACTTTTCAATTTGGGGGGGGGTGATTTCAGCCCACCCTTACAAGACCCATCTGCATTTAGATGTTCTTTGGGCATCTACCTAGAAAAAATTGCATTTTTAAAATCTCCAGTATCTCTTTTCTCTTTGCTTGTACCAGTTGCTGGGACAGACCTAGTAGGGAGCACACAACCCAGGGATGTGCAACAGATTCCGCTGAAGCCGGACCAAACTGGGCCCCTTCAGACCATTTGTGGTGCTTCCTGAGGCAAAGTGGGCTTCCTTCTGAAGACGAGACTAGAGCTGAACCTGGATCCAGACAAGGCTTCGTTCCCGACTTGGGCTTTGGAGAGGCAGGCATTTTGTTTCCTCTCCAAACAGCGCCTTTTAGTTTTGTTTCTCTAAACACTGACTATGAGCTGGGAGAGGGGAAAGTTTGAGTGACTGACAGGTCCACCTTCTAATCCCAGACCATGTTTTACCAGGGGCTCTCCAATCACTGTTTTAAGGGAGGGCAAGGGTGGGACCATGAGATGGCCATTCTTCCAACGCCATCAGGCTTCACTATGAAAAAAAAGACTTAAAACTGATTTTCGATCATCGTAATTCCTTAGCCCCTGCACCTATTCTTCTGAAACTTTGTAGGTTTCTTGCCTGGGGACACCTCTATGGTTTCTGCCATTTTCATACAAATTGCCCAAAAAAACCACAGGGGCATTGATGAGATCACATTTTTTTGGTGTTTGGTTATATGGATTCCATTATCAGACCATATGCCAAGGACATTCCAAGTTACCTGTGTGCGGGACACCGCTGACTTCTTAGGGGAACTATGATGCTGCATTGACATTCTCCCAGAGAATGCCATCCTAGCTGCCGTGAATGCTGAGGCAATTTACACCAGCATCTTTGGATCTACTCCAGCATTCTGCTTGCGCAGCGGCCAACCAGCTGCCTGTGGGAAACCCGTAAGTCGGGCATGAGTGCAGTAACACCCTCCTGCTTGTGATCTCCAGCAACTGGTATTGAGAGGCATAATGTAGCCGATGCTGGAGCCTGGAGGTATCCTCAGCTCAATGGCACCGCCATAGGTACTCACATGGCTCCATAGTGCCAACATTTTCATGGCTGACGCAGAACAACACTTTCTCAGCTCCTGTTCCCCAAACCCTTCTCCTCTCGCTGAGATCATCCTGGACACTTCCTGTTTACAGACAGCGCCGCCCCGCCCCCCAACCTATAGCGGCTTGTCACCAGCAACAACAGGACACAAGACACAAACACAGGGCCCAGACTCTGCAACAGTCACAGATGTCCACTTTCCCCGTATTTCAGCCTTCCCCAACCTGATGCACTCCAGATGTGTTGGACTACAACCCCCCACAATCCCACAGCCAGCCTAGCATCTGCATGGGACAAACCAGCCCGTCTGTGCAAAAGAATAAATGGACACAAATCTGACACCACGAATTGGAATATTCAAAAACCAGTGGGGGGACATTTCAGCCTCCCAAGATACTCTGTAACTGATCTTAATGTGGCTATCTTTCAACAAAGGAACTACAAAGGAAAACTCCGTGGAAAAAATGCTGGACTGCAGTTTATCTGGAAATTCAATGCTATCACCTGTGGCTTGAACTGGGATTATGGTTGTTTTTTTCCCCCTATCACAGGGCATATGTTAATTAGCTTACCAATGCCAGATAACATCACCTTTGCTGCCACTGTAACTACTTTGCTTTTACGTAATTGTAGGTGTCTGTTCTTTTTGCATTTCCTTCCCCTCTGACTTTGCTCCCCCTCTTTCTGCCTCACCCCCTGCAACCATTTGTATACATTCCTGCTAATTTATGATTATACTTCATGCATCTCATGGTGAACTCATTCACAAGAGCCTCTGTATGATAATAAATTGGTTAGTCTTTAAGGTGCCACGATATTGTTACACTGGATACTGGACTAAATATTTTGTAGAGTGCTGAACTCTATTTTCCCCTTGTGTTTTTTTCTTTTCAGGGCGGGGGCATGCTAATGAAATACACTGGAAGCAGAAAAATAGTAATCTCTCCCTTTCTGCTGATCGCACAGCCTGGAAGTACTAGCAGCGAGCAAGCGTCCGCATAGACAGACTGAAAAATTGTGTGGTTCTCAGCACTGCCCACTGCTGGAAGGACGTAAAACTACATACTTTGTTACTAACCCTAAAAAAAACAAAATAAAAGTGATCAAGGATGGAGAAAGGAGTTTCTTGTTTGAACAGGTGGCCACAGACACCGCCTCTGCTAGAGAACCGTATGATGCTAGATCCCCAGATGTTGCTGGACTACAGCTCCCAGAATCCCTTGCCATTAGCCATGCTGGCTGGGTACGTTGGGATCTGTAGGCCAGCAACATCTGGGGACCCAAGGTTGGGAACCACTGTGCTAGAAAGAGGGAAAGCAGACCTGAGTTTCCTATCTGTGAGCAAAAGACTTAAGCCACCTCTTCTCTTGGTGAAAGATTCGCACAAAAAGTGAATTTTGATATGGGTCTGACGGCCTGGCGTGGTTTTCAATGCTGATGTCAATTTGCCACTCAAATTTGAGCTAAATTTCAGCAAAACAGAAGTGTAGACGTCTGCTGAAGAGATCCAGCTACGGTATTTATTCTATTTACCCAGAAGGAAGCCAGAGAAACAGGATGTCCAGGTGTGTCCAAAGCACCCTCCCCCAACCCGGCGCCCTCCAAATGTGTTGGGCAACAATGCCCATGATCCCCAGCTAATATGGCAATTGGCCCAGCTGGGTGGTGATGATAAGTTGTCGTCCAACGTATTTGGAGGAGGACACCAGGTTGGGGGAAGGCTGGTCCAGAGAGTCAACGTTTTTCTCCCCTCTCTCGTAAAACTTGATCGCAAAAAAGCTGCATGTTGGGAGATCCGGGACAAAAGGAAGTGCTTCTTCACACAGCATGTAAACTACGGAATTCACTGCCACAAGGTATGGTTGCAGCCACCGGTTCAGACCATTTTAAACAGCTGTGGCAGAACTTGGGCAGGAGGGTGCTGTTGCACTCATGTCCTGCTTGTGGGCTTCCCAGGATGCTCGACCAGAGAGGCCTTGGCGTGACCTGGCAGGACTCGTTAGTCCAGTGTTCTCCAACCTTGGGTCCCCAGATGTTTTTGGCCTACAACTCCCAGCATGCCCCAGCCAGCTATGCTGGCTGGGGCATGCTGGGAGTTGTAGGCCAAAAACATCTGGGGACCCAAGGTTGGAGAACACTGCGTTAGCCACTGTAGTCCATGCCGTGGAAACCTCACATTTGGGCTACTGCAATGCACTTTATGTGGGGCTACCCTTGTGCTTGGTCCAGAAGCTGCAGCTGGTGCTGACTGGGATGCCTGGCCATGCACACATTGGACTGGTGTTGAAGGAACTGTACTGGCTACCAAGCCAGGTTCAAAGTCTTGTTGCTGGCATATGAAGCTCTGGACAATTTGAGACCAGGTTACCTGGTGGATCGCCTTCCCCGATACAGACCCATTCAATTGCTAAGGTCATTAGAGACCTTGCTGGTGGTAGCACAACCTGCAGAGAAGTGGGCTTTCTCGGCAGTGGCGCCCACTTTGTGGAATGTCCTCCCCTTGGCATGCGTGAGGTGCTGACTGGCATGTTTTAGGCACCAGTTAAAGATCTACCGTACCTTTCTACCCAGGATTTCCCAGGCTGATTGTGGTGCCAAGTTTTTTTTATTATTAGCTCTCCAGTTTTAAATGTTTAAACTGAGGGTTTTATCTTTTGATTTTAAATACTTTAACTGAAATGTTTTATATTTTGTTTTTAAATATATTAACTGTGGACATTTATGCTGTAAACCACTTCAAGATGTCTTTTTAGATGTGGCCAAGCAGTCTATAAATTGATTAAATAAATAAACAAACGATTAAATATGTTATTAAACTGAAAAACAGACGTTTTCCATCCTCTCTCCTCTCCCACACCTCGAACCAGAACTTGAACCAATATTTGAAAGACTCCATTGAATCCAAATTAGAGCAGAACCTATGCTCAAAAAGTGAGGTTATCAGTTCAGAATGAGGATTAGATTAAAACAAAACAAGAAGAAGACCATTAAAAACCCTGATGTGGTGGTGAGGTGATACATTCGAAGCAAGAATGAAGCATGGCCACATAAAACCAGTATCTGGAAGGATTTTTGGGTAAACATTTTGGGTATACAAAATTACCAAAATATCAGGCAAAATCCTTCCTCCAGAACTAGTATAAACCATGGATGACCAATATAAACAAGCACACATACATACAGCATTTGCATCGTGGCAGAAGTGCTTGCAAGTTTCTCCCTCTGTGGGTAAGAGTTGCCTGAAGGACGTGAGATTGGATCATGGCAGTGGCACAGGGGAAACGCTCAAACCGCCACACCAACTGCTGTGCTACGACTTCAGTCCAAATCAGCCGGTCCTCATGGCTGCTTTTAGAAGGAGGAGCGTGCATCACTGAATCATCAAATTAGAAGGGACTGCAAGCAGGCCCAGCCCTACCACTGGGCAGAGCGAGGCGGCCGCCTCAGGCAGCAGATGCTGAGATGCAGCAGCAGGGCGTTGGAGGAGAGAGCCGCCCGCCCTGTGCCCCCCATTGTCACCGTTGAAGAAGAAACAGTCCAGTTGAGTTTTGTACATGGAACAGGAGAGGTCGCCATCTTGTTCCTCGCCTCGGGCAGCAAAATGTCTTGGGCCGGCTCTCTCTGACCGCAAGGATCATCTAGTCTAAGCCCCTGCAAGAAATCCAGGCTCACGGGAGGACCACGCATGGATCTGGCCCCTAATGTCTAGTTAGGCTCTTGGGGGTTTCAAGCCTTGTTCTCAAGGTCAGGGGCCCTAATTAAGAGGGTGGGCCGTCTTCTGCTTGGCTTGAGAGCTTAATTGGTACTAGCTCTGCCCCCAGGTTCGTGAGGGTCCACCCGGGGGGGCCCACCCCGGCACAAGCAGATGTCATAGGCTTCACCCCATGAACTGGCAAGCAGCGGCCCTTAGTTCTCAGGTGCTGCACACGCACGCACGCCCCCGCCCCAGATCCGAGCTGGGGGAGCCTGGCAAGCCTGTTGCAGCTTCGAGGCAGGGCTGGAGCAAGACGTTCTGCCGGCGCAGGCGGAGGACAAGATGGCGCCCCCCCCCCTCCCAGTCCACGTACTCAGGCCGACTGGACTGGCAGATGACTCTATTTTCAGCACTGGTGATGGGACAGCATCCTCCGTTGTCCCCGAGGGCAGCAAGCGAACTTAGGGGGCGCGGCGCAGGCCGCAGGGGACACCCTTCCAACACCGCGCTGCCGCCTCCCATCATCTGCCGCCTGAGGTGACTGCCGCACTCTGCCTAACAGCAGGGCCAGCCTTTTTTTTTGGAGGCTCCTTGCGATCCGTGACCTGCACATCTGAGTACCCCATGACATCCTGGGGATGCAGAGCCCCTTGGAGGGAAGCAGCCCTCCGACTGCACGCCGCTTCCATCATCAGTTTGGCCCCCATGGCTGTAACAACAATATTCTTTTAATAGCTTGCTTTCAAAATGTATTTCACACATAATTCTAGGAGAGAGAAAAAAACTATTTCATAGGAGGGCTTCTCAAAATGTAGAATCATTCCATTTCAGACCTACAACTCCCATAATCCCCCCCCCATTGGCTATGCTGCCTAGGGCTGATGGGAGTTGTAGGCCAAAACTTCTGGAAGGCCAGAAGTTGCCCATCCCTGCCTTAAAGACTGAAGAAAGGAAACTACACGGACGGAGAACAGACAGACGGGCATCACACCTGCCTACCTCGACCTACCTGCCCCCGGCTCCTGGTTTTAAGTTCCATGTGTGCCTGGAGACACAATGACTCTCCTTCATTGCTCCGACAAATACAATGTTGCATAACACCTGTACTGCAATGCCAACGTTCGGAGCACAAGTGTAGCTGTTATCCAAAGAGTCAGACAAAAAATTGTCCCAGGATATAGTCCGACAGCAAATAACGCATGCAGCTTGCTAAACCTAAGCAGGTCAGTGCCAGGAGGAGGGTCATAGAATCATAGAAAAGTAGAGTTGGAAGGGGCCTACCAGGCCATCGAGTCCAACCTCCTGCTGCAATGCAGGAATCCAGGTCAAAGCATCCCCGACAGATGGCTGTCCAGGCGCACCTTGAATGCCTCCACACAGGACACCTTGACTGCCATGAAGCAAGACAGGAAACACACACACACATGAACGGGCAACAGGGCTAAAATTGCCCCCACTGCATGAAAAGAGCAGGGCAATCACAGCACTGAAGTCCAAAAGAATCTTCTCTTCCATCTGAATCCCAGAAGCTGATCAAAGCCAACAGCTGTCAAAACAGGGCATGCCGGGAAGAGGACGAGAGCCTGGCAGGACAGTGCCTGGATGGAGGAGGAGGTTCCCCCAAATCTCCCGTGCGTGAGGCCGTTTGAAATCAAAAGGCCCCATTGTCAAGAGTGCCGAGAATGTTCCTGCTCTATTCCCAGAGAAGACGGCGGGTTTTATCATTTCCAGGGGCTCTTGTTTTTTTTCGAAGGGGGGGGGAGAACCTCTGGAAAAAGTGAAATAATCAGGCACTTTGCACAAATAGACAGGCGGCGAAGGAGGGCTGCACTGTACAGACTCGCAAATGATACATCTATTGTATCATTTAAGGTTTCAGGTTTCACGTTAAAAGCAAAATGACAACGGACTGTGTCAAGTGTTCTTATTCATAAAACCGTCCAGTCCCTCTCTTCTTCCCACCATCTAGCCTATCGTATAACTAACGTTATTTCAGATGCGACTTAGTTTCCCCCAATGTCACACGAGTGGACTTCTGCTCACGCAATGGCATGTGCCCTTGTTCTCCCACCCACTATGGCAGTGTTCTCCAACCTTGGGTCCCCAGATGTTTTTGGCCTACAACTCCCAGCATGCCCCAGCCAGCGTAGCTGGCTGGGGCATGCTGGGAGTTGTAGGCCAAAAACATCTGGGGACCCAAGGTTGGAGAACACTGCACTATGGGATGGAACGTGAACACAGGCACTCAGCAAGAGAAATAGGGGGGGGGGGTTAAAAGAGTAAAAGATGGGGGAAGCCTCACCAGCTAATTGCCACCGACCTCTATGCATAAATGGGGAAAAAAGATACTGCACTATTATTATTATTTTAAAATAATAGCCTAATAAAAGACCATTTTGCCTTGTCACAAACAGAACAGAAATCACCGCTTCATATTAAAACAACGTATATTGCTCTTCCAAGTTGCATTTTTAGCAGCCTTCCCCAACCTGCCGCCCCCTCCAGATCAGTTGGACTACATCTCTCATCATCCCCAATGCTGTCTGGGGATGATGGGAATTGCCATCCAACACACCTGGAGGGCACCAGCCTGGGGAAAGCCGATTTGTCATTTTACGAAGAAAAAGTGGCACGTTCATTAATAAAGATCAGTGCACTTCAACATTATACGGAAATTATGCAACATGTAATTTTACACACGGGGGAAAGAAATCAATAGCTTTCCCCAAGTTTGCCAACTGCACCAGCAGGGCCAAGTCAATCAAAAATATTAGAAAGCCGAATTATCCCCACTTCAAAATGCCTTGCAGGAGCATGCGAGAACAGTAATATTTCTCCTCACTTGGTGGCTTTTGAAAGCTTTTCTTTTGCTTTGGGAAATTCGGTCCCTACATATTTCGGAAAGAAGGGGGAAATGAGTACTGAAATGAATGCACAGCCAATATTATTAAGTTTAATTAAGTTTTAGTATATTCCTATCAGCACCCAATCCAAAGGCATTCTTTTGCAAACAAGCCTCCTGCCACATCTCCAGAGAGATCTCCCCATTGAAAGCCCCATTTAAATGAAGGGGAATTGAGCATGAGAATAAGCACGCTTCTGCCCACAGGCCATTCATTTAAAAGGAGCTTGCATAAGAGATGCTCCAAGAGGACTGCACCTTCCTCCCAGCAGCCATGGATTTCACACTGCAGATGCTTCTGTGTTTCGGACGACTCCTTCGTGAACACCTAGGACAGCCTTCCCCAACCTCCAAGTGCGTTCCTCAGCCAGTGTGGCAGAGCATGCGCTTTGCTTGCAGAGGGTCCCCCACTTCGATCCGCAGCAGCATCTCCAGGTAGGGTGAGGAAAGAATCCTGCCTGAAACAATGGAGAGCCATGGCTGCCGGTCAGTGTTGACAATACTGGGATAGATGGACCCAGGGCATGACTCAGGAGAAGGCCGCGCTTCCAATGTCCCTACATCTGGAGGGCACCAGGCTGATTTAGAACAATCCCATGTACTCGAGAATGCCGATCATCAATATTTGCCTCGCTGGATCAAACCAGGGCCCAGCCAGTCCTGCACCCTGTTTCTCACAGTGGCCAGCCACGTGTCTCTTGAAAGCCCATGGTTTCCACGTGGGTTCCTTCACGCAGAATAATTCCTAACTGTCTTCTGGGGAAGAAAACGTTATCTTAGAAGAAGCTTTGAGATCCTTCCAATTGAGCACCTGAGTCATCCTAAGTAGAAGCATCAGATGATGATGATGGTGATGATGATTAAAATAATATTAATAATAATAACAATAACAACAACAACAATAATAATGCAACACCTTTCACAATAGGATCTCTCTGTTTTAATCAGTGTGCCAAGAAATGCAACTGCAGTCTAGGGAGGGGGGAGGGAGATGTCCCTGGCAGCAGAAAGGGATAATAAAGCCAGTGTGAAGTTGCCAAATAAGACGGGAACTTAGCCTGCCTTCATCAGCTGAAGTAGAGAAAAAAGAATGAAAAACTGACATGAACGGTTTTCCAGCATTTGCATGCGCCTTAAGCACACAAGCAGCACCAAAACACATCAGCCGTTGGGTGAAACAAGCATTTTCGTAGCCCCAAACAAACGCCGTGGCATTAAACCATCCCCGGCAGAGAGAGACACTGAAAAAAACATTTCGCTAAACAGATCACGCTGCCGGGAAATGCAAAGTTATCAAGTGCTACGATGTTATCCAGTGTCACATGATTTGACAGTTTCTTACAACCTAAAATTGCAAGACTCCACAATAAAACAGCAAATACCACCCGGCTCTCTTTTTTTTAAAGGAAATCTATTTCTAGCACTCAGCCAGCTTCTGGAAAAGCTCGAACACGTAGCCGCCAACAAGGGTGCCCTAAAAAAGGCCGAAGAGACAAAAAGGAAAGAAGTGCTGCCGGTCCTCGTTTTTAAAGGCAGCCACTTGATTTGAGAGGAGGCCATTGCATTATTTTTTATTTGGAAACTTCAGGGAATGCAGTGCAAGAATAGAATCCCACATATTGAAGTTTTAGGACACTACACACAATACCATTAAAATTGCAATTGCAATGAAAGAAAAATGCAAGGAGAAAAATGCAAGGAGAGAACGCCTAGTCGAAAACAACAGAATGAAATTTAATAGGGATAAATGCCAAGTGCTGCACCTAGGGAGAGGAAACCAAATGCAGAGTTACAGAATGGGGGACACTTGGCTCAACAATACTACAAGTGAGAAGGATCTTGGAATTGTGGTAGATCACAAACTGAATATGAGCCAGCAATGCAATGTGGCTGCAAAGAAGGCAAATGCAATTTTGGACTGTATTAATAGAAGTATAGCTTCCAAATCGCGGGAAGTGATCATTCCCCTTTACTCGGGACTGGTTAGGCCTCATCTTGAGTACTGCGTCCAGTTCTGGGCACCTCACTTTAAGAAGGACGTAGACAAACTGGAGAGGGTTCAGAGGAGGGCAACAAGGATGATAAAGGGACTGGAAACAAGGCCCTATGAGGAGAGACTGAAAGAACTGGGCATGTTTAGCCTTCAGAAGAGGAGACTGAGGGGAGATATGATCGCACTCTTCCAGTATTTGAAGGGATGTCACACAGAGGAGGGCAAGGATCTCTTCTCGATCATCCCAGTTTGCAGGACACGGAATAATGGGCTCAAGTGACAGGAACCTAGATTCCACCTAAACATCAGGAAAAATTTCCTGACTGTCAGAGCAATAAGACAATGGAACCTACTACCTAGGGAGGTGGTGGGCTCTCCCAGTCTGGAGGCATTCAAGGTGCAGCTGGACAGACATCTGTCAGAGATGCTTTGACCTGGATTCCTGCATTGAGCGGGGGGTTGGACTCGATGGCCTTGTAGGCCCCTCCCAACTCTACTTTTCTATGATTCTATGAAAAAACATACATGGAGGATCCAGCAATTTCCCCCACCCTTCTATCCTTTATGCAGAGTAGATTGCACGGGCTCAGGATAAGAGCTGGCCATTACAGAAGAACTTGACCACACGCCCAGTTACATTACAATGCATGGGGGTGGATTCAAGTTCCACAAAACAAAATATACCGTCACGATTTTGGCTTGGCATGCACTGGCCCACCAGCCGATATAGATGATCAATGCCGCGTCTGTTGCTGAGAGCCGTCCTTGAATTCTTCTTGTCCAAAATCAGGATAGTCATTAAATATAATTTATTGCATGCATATTGCACCTTGTGGCCCCAGGGATCCCAGAAACTATTTGGTTTTTATTGTATTAATGGTTTTTAAAACTCCTTTAAGCCATAGGTATATTTATACTCACATATTTTTTTTTTAAGTGTCAACATGGTTTTTAAAATGCAATTTTTAAAGTACATTTTTAAAATGACGACCCAGCTTGAAACATGGTCCTACAGAGAGAGAGTTGACCTTAGATCCAGGAAGCAAGAGTTGATCCATGGGGAGACTCACAGGGCCTGCCACATGGTCTTGTTGGGAAGAAATATCCAATACAAGGATAAATCAAAAGGTGCTTGATAAATGATCAATCACGGTGGGAGGTAAAGAGTAGCGTGTTTCACATATAGAGGTGAAATAAATTTGGTAGGAGCATTTGACCCCCAAATTATCCTTTGCGAATTTTGACGTTGAATGTTGTTGTTGTTGTTGTTGTTGTTGTTGTTAATTTTATTTATATACCGCCCAACAGCTGAAGCTCTCTTGTTGACCAATGTTGACCAAGTATGTGAAATTTGTTTTTAATTTCAGTATCTTTGACTTGACATTTGGTTTCAATATTAAACATATTTTGACAGTAAATACTGGCATGCAGCAGTGTTTTGATTTGATAGTTGACATGCAATGTTTATTTAGCATGTGACAATAATTGACAGCTTATGAGATAATCCATTACTGATTCCAGCCAAACTCAAAACAACTGAGGCATAACAGGCCATCTAATGCACTGACATTTTTAACTGAGCCAAAATTTCACAATCTACACACGTTTGAAAAGTTACATTCAAAATGTGAATACGCAAAAGTTGAAATGATGGTAAATTTAAATTATTTGCAAATATTCGTTCCCTCTTTAGAAATATCTGGAATCCCATCTAAATCGATAAGCACTCACCCACCACTATGAAGTCCCAAGCATTCCCCATTTTGCCTTAAAAACAGGTATATGCTGTGGGCAAAAGGAGATTCCAAGAGGTACACAAGACAAACTTAAATAAAGAGCAGTGATTCTCTCAGCACATCCATTCTGTGACAGGCATATAAACCAGGCATACGGAAGAGACAAAATTTTCTGTCATGAAGACATTACTGAAGAAATCAACTGGCATCCAAAATGTTGAGCCTGAACTTGGATTTCAACAGTCACATTAGTGGGAAGACGTAGAAGCTGACAAATTTCGTAAGGGCAAAGAAAAACGTCATAAATTGCCAACAAATCTCCAACCAACTTTAGGTTAAGAGCTTTCTTGGAGCACTACCCTGGGATTGCAAAGGCCAGCCGAGAAGCAAATATTGCACTCAACACATGTCATGTTTCACACCCTCATTTTGGGACACCTGTTTCCAGAGAGGCATACAGGAAGAAAATAGCCCAAGGAAGAAAGCACAGCTGCTACTAGACCGGGAGAGCCACGGAGCCTCCTTCACTGGGCCCTCTGAACTCGCCTGGCACGCAACACGAAGGAGCCCGATAGGCGGAACCGCCCAGCCTTTCTTGCCTGCCAGATCCCAAGGGCAGAATTAGCAGGTTGGTTGTGAACGGGCAAAAGAGCTGAACATAAAGGGATGCGGCTTACGCTGAGGGACATCTCGTAACTGGTAAAGTGGGCAGGTGACCCGATACCCCTTGGCAACGCCCTTTGCGCAAACGCCAGGACATGTTGCTCTGCGGACGCAGCTGGCCTCTGGGACGACAGTCCAGCAAGCCCACCCGGCGTCTCCTCCCAGCTCCGACAGGCTCCCCATACAAGGCTTAAACCGGAGTCCTGTCAAGCAAGCGCGAGAGGCTGCGTGTTTCTGCACCAGCCAAGAACGGCACTCCTTCGGCCGGACTGAAATTTAAGGGCGAGTGCATGGAAAGTGGAATTCCCCTTTTCCTCGCAACCTCTCCAGTCCTTCTGGGTCTTCCCATTGGGACCACAGGCTGGGCCTGGGGGAGTGGAAAGACACAGGGACGGTTTCACAACCAAAGAGAAAAATACACCCCAATTTTTATCATTTTTGTTTTCTGATTTTTTGTAAACTGCCTTGGTTGGTTCCAGAAAAGTGGTAGAGAAATGTAAGAAATAAATACATAGAGGAAGTTGTAGACAGCCAAGGGGAACACATTTCAATCCAGGCAAGCCAAGCCAACCATACATTGTATTTCTACATGATTTGATTAATTATCACTTGATAACTGCCTCACACCTAAGTAGACCAGAAAGAAATTTTAGAAATAAATTAGTGTAGAAAATAGATAGGCCGGAATATCTATGTGTTTCCTTATCTTTTCTTCCTCCACTTCAAAGCATGCCTTTCCCATCAAGCCTTAGCATCTTAATTCTAATATAAGGCACATCTGAACATTATTTTCTCTAATATAAGCATTCTTGTACATACTTTTCGATCGGAGAACTCCATTGTAAAATTCAGAGAAGTACAGAGTTTGAAGTATAACTGAGTTTCAGTTCACATAGTGGTTCTTAACAGGGATGTTGAAGAGTCCTTGGTTTTGAGTCACGAGTCTTTGGACCCGAGTCTCGAGTTCGAGTCCTTGGTCCAAAATGGTGACTCACGAGTCACAAGTCACTCCCAAAGCTGACTCCACGAGTCCCTATTAAAATCAATGGGGGGTTTCCCCAACAAGATAAGGCTATTTCATATGTGTGGCTTAAATAAATTCTAGGCACAAGTGTGCCTTTTTATTTCAAAACTCTGCAACTGATTTTGGCAAGAACAGACCAGGCAGACAAACCCAAAATAACCAGACAGGCAGAGGCCTTTGTCTTGGACAATTCAAACTGTGTAACTGGTTAAGAAGAGACCAGGCAGGCAGAGGAGGCTGGGAACCCCAAACAGGCAGGCAGAGGCAGCCAAACCCAAAATGTCTGAAAGGTTGCATTTTAGGAAAATGATTTTAAAAAATAAACTTGCTGTACTTCCTAAAACCTATCCATGTTGCATTTGAGGAACATGATTTTGGAACACGAGTCCTTGGTCTCAAGTCCCGAGTCGAGTCTCGAGTCCCATTAAAAATACTGGGACTCGAGTCTGACCGAGTCAGAGGGGGGACTCAGTCCAACTCACGAGTCGAGTCCTAGAGTCCGAGTCCCCATCCCTGGTTCTTAAGGGCGAAGTTAGCGAAGCTTACATTAAAATGTGAACGGAACAAATTTCTCCCCCATCCCTATGACAGCTTTCTCTCTTTCCTCCCTTCTCTTTCCCAGCATCAAAATGTAGACACGAGGGGACACTCAGGGCAGGGAGCGGTCTATTTTTTAGCTAACGCTACTCCGTAAAATGCTGCTGTGTGCATCGGTCACACGACATACGTCATAGGGTTCTTTCATTGTCTATAATTCCACAAAGTTCCTTGCGTACAAAATACGTTGGTATTATCAAACCATTGCAAGGTAGCACAAAAGTAAGGCACAAACCGTAACAGAAATGCCCTCCAGTGCAGGAGTGACGGGGCACACCGTAACTAGTAGTAGTTCAGGGCCAGCCGGGAGCCCCAACACTCAACCCACGTGGTCGCTTAAAATGCAAATGTGCCCAGGGCTACCCATGAAGCTGTGCACAACATTACACGGGGGATGTGTGCCCCTCCCCCGCCCAAGATTCCTTGCAATGCCTCAGCAGATTCTGGGGAGCAACTCTCAGATCATGCATTGTGGTCCAAAAAATGCCTTGGGGCATCCTTGAAGGAGTGCCCCTTATGGAGGGGGCATGTGGCAAAAGGAAGCTGCCAAATTAGTGCTGGGGATCCCTTTCCAGTGAGATATTCCACCACTCATAAACATTTCCAGCTTGCAAGAAGATGGCATGACGCAAACAATTTCCCTACAGTTGCAGAAGTCCCTGTAGCTGTACCAATCTGGATCGGGGCAGGGGGTTCACACGGATGCTGTAGATACTTTAAATATTCATGCAATTAGTGCGAGTGTAAACACCATCATCTCTGTTTGACCCTTGCAGGTTGCTAAAAAGATTCCAAACTGTAAAAATGTAATGGATTTTTGGAAAATGATTTTTGAGGAAATATCAGAAATTGTTGGAGCTGATTTAGAGGTATGCCCTAAACTAGCTTTGCTAACAATAACGGAAAAGGTGATCGGTTCTCAAAATGTTAAAGAATTAATCATAAATTTGTTAACGGCAG